>BQNB010113590.1:0-21909 GCA_026074375.1 Tanacetum coccineum
GTCGACATGTATAACATCAGGGTCATCCTCTACCACAATGACACCCCCATTCAAAAACTTTTTATGACTCACATGTTTGACGACCTTCCAACTGAGTGGTCATCTGGCCATATCTTCAAGGTAGAAGCATTGTTTGACTTGTGTTCCGAGAATGTATTGATCATTTTTAAACGCCTCACCGTTTGCCTTGATTTGTGTTATGTTGTTTCTAATGACAAAATTTTGGATACGTCCTTTGTTGCTAATGTCGAACCACTTAACTCGGAACAACACAGTTTTAAATGACAAATATGAAAACTTAAGGATTTGTTCAAGCTGACCGTAATACATTTCTCCGTCTGGACCAGGCGAACAAATACCGCTATTTTGAGTTGTGCAACGTTCATCGCGGCTGTGCACGACAAACCTCACACCGTTGACTATGCAAGAATTGATTGAGACTAGAGTCTGTGATGGTCCACAAGCCAAAGTGAATAACTCACTGCTTTCGTTAACACCTAGGTCATTGTCTACGTGACGTTGACGGATCTATGAAGAAGATAGGATTAGATAGAGAACACAAAATATGATGTCGTTATTTTTATAGTTAAATACACACAATAAGTCTAAGCAGCCGAGGAATTCTTCTTTCATGTCTTTATTAGGAAATTCACTGAAAAATGTTCATGGTGTTAGAATAAGTCGTCAAAAAGATAAGTTAAGAAAAAGAAGTTTCAAAATAAAAACACGTACATCTTAAACTTGGCCCGGTACGTGTCGATTTCAGGACTGTTGTGAAGTACATACCATATCACTTTCTTCAATTCTTGGTGATCAATACGAATAACCGACCGTAAACCAATCGATTTACATAGTGATTTGAACACCTGAAACTGACACGTTGGAGGAGGGCAATCCACATTACGGTCAGGACGATTAAATTTCGTGGTAACATCCCGAAAATAATGAGAACTGAAAGTCAATGCTTCTTCTGCAACATAACCCTCCGCAATCGAACCTTCCGGCTTAGCTTTATTTCGTACATAATTTTTTAGCTTCTTCATATATCTTTCAAATGGATACATCCACCGGGGGCGAATAGGCCCGCCGAAAATAGCCTCTAGAGGTAAATGGATAACCAAGTGAATCATAATGTCAAAGAAAGCAGGAGGATATATGAGCTCGAGATTGCACAGAATATCGATCACCTTGCTCTGAGCTTTCAACATGTCATCCACCATCAAAGTTTGAGAGCAGATTTGCTTAAAGAATAAACATAGCTCGATTAGTGGTTTTGCAACGTCTGGGGGAAAGTATTGCTAAAGTCCATAAGGAAGTAAATGTTGCATCATTATATGACAGAGGCCCGTTATATTGGTATCATTATCGGTGACTTTGTGCTTGAAGTTGGATCCGAACCCATCTGGTAGTTTAACTCCTTTGATGAACTGACAAAACTTTTTTCTGTCCGCTGGTGTGAAAGAATACGCAGCCTGAGGCTTCGAGCACTTCCCGTTTTTGTTTTGGCCGAGCCACAAGCCACTTCGAATGCCCAGGCTTTTCAAGTCTTGTCTTGCCTTGGCGGTGTCTTTAGATTTTTCATTCATTAACAAAGTGTTCAAGATACTCTCCAACACATTCTTTTCGATATGCATGACATCTAAATTGTGTTTTAGTGTATGAAAAGACCAATACTCAAGCTCGTAAAAAATAGATCGTTTAGTCCAATTCAGCTCGACAAGAACATTGCGTTTTATCTTCACACCCCCAAACCTGGGATGTTTACCCTTCACATGCGTGGGCAATCTAGGAGGATCTCCGTTTTAAGTTTCACCATTGAATTCAAGTGACCTCCTCCATTTATGGGGCTTCTTTAAGAATCTTTTGTGGCCAACATAAGCTGTTTTTATGGTTTACTTCTGTTTGGCCATTGAATTCACGTTAACGCCTCCATTTATGGGGCTTCTTTTTAAGAATCATTCCTGTGGCCATACATAAGAGCTTGTTTGCGCTTAAACACACAAACAGAGTGGAAGTGAGTCTCTTCAATACATGAAGGGCAAGCCTTGTAACCTTGCGCCACATCACCACAGACAAACCTATTCGATGCAGGAAAAATCATTGATGGTCCATAAACAACCATCCTCCCAATATGAACTTTGGCCTGAAGCAACGTCTATAGTCTCCGAACACCTTTTCGTCCCATAAAAACCATCAGGTCCTCAATTCAAAGGCCTCAAGTAAACATCAATGTCCTTGCCCCGGGAATGTTAGGGCCAGGAATTAACAACGGTCCGCATAAAAGAACTCTCTTCATAGCATAACCACGGAGGCAGATTATATTTGTCAATATCACCATGCCAGCATGCAGAAGGCCTGGAGCTATAGGTTGCCAACGGATTGAAACCATCAAGCTTCCAACCCTAGTCAGAACATTTCTTGGTTCTTTTGCACAAATCGGACATAACCTTTGGTGTCAAATTTCTTCATGCTCTCACCATCAACCGGGATGTTGCACTCATAACCGGGCTCCCGTAACAATGTTCCGTACAGCATGCCAATCATGGATCCTTTGCATGATGTGACAAGACTTGTACAAACGTTTTGTAGTCTAGGAATGATCGGAAAGTAGCCGCAACACCTTCTTTAGGAACTTTCTTCCCCGGCGTGTTACTCGTCTTCCATCCTACTCGTATTACACACCGGCATAAATCCAAAATCTTTTGTTTACATGGTCTCCCGCGAAATAAGCCAGCAATCGTGTTCACAAGCATGTATCGACTCGTACCCATACCCGATCGTTTATAAATGTCTTCTTTATCGTCATAGTTATGAACGTGGGACACTTGAAACCTTTACTGATGGGAAATACATTTTGGAAAAACTCTAACATTTCATTGATTATAGAATCAGTCAATCTCCCTTTAGGCCTTAAAAAAAGGCTAAAGACTTTTGCCAACATAAGTACTAATCGTGTCACATAGTCACAACCGGGTAAGCATCCTCGTTGGGCACTGGCCATAACTTCTTCACACTCTTTACTGTAGCTTGATCGGTTCGTTAGCTTGTCTCAACCAATATCTCCTTGAAGTAAGGTTTTCATTGTAGTTAAGGATTTCATTTATTCTGGAGGAATATAACAAGATCATTAAGTAACGCTGCGTCAGGACACTCATCAGAGGTTTGTCTTGTGTTATCTATTACCGCGTTGGGCGTAGGTGGAGTCGGTTTGAAATTCAAATAACCGTGTCCACCCATTATTTTATAACGTGGGTCCCACCCTCGTCTCATAATGTAGGAGATCCTGAGAAATTGGTGTTTGTATGTGTAACCTCATAAAATATTATATCGACAAGACGCAATGGACATTTTTATTTCCCGGCACTATTCACTTAAAACGGCCTTCAATGATCCGACGAAATTTGAAGACCGATAAAAATAATGGTTCATGACCTGTAAAAGTGTTCCCAGGTCTTATCATCGAATCCCATATACTGCGTTTAACGAACATTAGCTTATTATATGCAACTTAATTAACACATTCAAACGAGGAATACGAGATGTTAATGAGTTTTCACCTAGTGCAACTATGGAAGCACTATTCCTCACCCACGTCATTGAATGATTCGTCTCATATATATGAATTCGTACTAACCGATTTACTATCTTTAGAAAATTCGGCAGGACGTTTCGCCTCAACTACCCCAAATATTGTGTTTAAAGACATATTCGTAGGAGTAAAAAAGAAACGACTGACCAAATCATCTCAATAGTAAACCGACATTATACGCATCATGATCCTAAAATGAGACAAAACATTCAAAAAGGTCAGTTCTCAAACTGGGGAACTTTCCCGAAATTAATTTCTAATAAATTAATATCGGACGGGTTTTTCTCTATTAGTGATTTGATTAAATTTCAACGGGGATTTTCCGAATTAATCCTAAAATCCTAAAACATTCCTAAAGGGTAATAAAACAAATACCAATAACGTCTATCCATTATATCTTTAAAAAACATACATATTAAACAAACAGCTTATTTCGACATATATGCGACTTATTGTTAAATTAATTAACCACAACCCGGAGTTAAACAAAACGGCTTATATCACAAAGTTTTAAACATCGTATCTAATAAAACCACCACTGGAGTAACTAACAAACAAAAGGTAAACAAAACGGCTTATACAAGAAACAACGTTTTCATCATTAACAACTTATTATGATTATCAAACTTTTCATTAACCAAACGGCTTATATCCAATGACTTATATCGAACTAATATTTCACTTCCAACAACAATAATAACCACTATATCCGTATAAACATGAGCACATACATAATTTCATTTTCAACCCAATTCAACTAATAATTAACTATAAACTTGAACAAATATATTCAAACAATAAACTATTTCCCCGCGACACTTCCCCGGCGACGATGTCACCCTGGATACCAAAATAGGAAAAAAAAATTAATAACATACCTTGGATCTGTTGCATATTCAACTTGGACTGTCCCAACGTCGGCTCGGTCTTCACAATTTCGGACGCAGCCGTCGGTTAACAACGCTGCCCTAAACAAAAAAAAAAATAACTTAACAAAATTTTAAATCATTAACAACTTCTACAAAGATACATAATCTTGTTCAAGTTTAAAACCAAATCCTATTATAAATAACAAAATTTAAAAAAAATTATATTCAACCAAACCACCTGTGACGTCGAACCAAAAACAAACTTATCACGCACCAACCAATAAAATGGAGGGTTAGAAAAAGAAGAATTATAGAATTATCATTTAGAGGGTAAAAAAAGAATTATGATTTAGAGGAGGAGGGTCTCTCGTCGTGCTCGAGTAAAGACCGCCCGGTGGGGTTGGTTGAAGGAGGTGGTGGTGGTGATAAGGAAGGTGGTTGGTTGAGCTCGAATTGTTTGTGATGGTATATTTGGAGTGGTTTCGTCGGCTGCAAAAATCGCCAATAAGAAGAAGATGTTTTTTTCGTTTTGTTTTATAACTGAATAAGAGCAACAGATCTACAATATTCAATAATTGGTTTCCTCGGCGACAATCCCACCAGCGACACATGTCGCGGGGAAATAACGTTTATTTTTGGTCATTTAGCGTATTTGAGGCGGAGTAACGAAAATTTTGGGTGGGTTTTATTATTCCCCTGGCGACATGTCGCGCGGGGAAGACCTTAAAATATAACATTTTTTTTCTTTGTTATTTATAGAATTTTTTTATAAAATATATAATAACTTTTTTATAAAATATATAACTTTTTATAAAAAATATAAAATGGTTCGTTTCGGCCGGGTCGGTCCGGTTTCCTTCGTTTCCGTATATAATTATTTATCTAAAATGATTTTTTATAAAATATATTCAACTTATTTACAATAAAGTATAAATTAGGATAGTCTCGTTTCGGCCCTGGTCTGATCCGTTCCTCGGTTCGTATATTAATTATAAGTCGAAATGAATTTTTTATAATTAGTTATCCCCTTGGCGACATGTCGCCGGGGAATTCAACAAAAATAAAAAAAAAACTAATACTTTTTTTTATATTTATAGAATTTTTTATAAAATATGATAATAATGATTTTTATATCAAATATATACCTTTTTATAACAAAATATAAATTGGTTCGTTTCGACGGTTCGTCCTGTTCCTCGTTTCGTATATAATTTTTATTATCCTAGCAAAATGATTTTTAGTATTACATAATATATAACTTTTTATAAAAATATAAATTGGTTCGTTTCGCGCAGCGGCCGGGTCGGTCCGGGTTCCCTCGTTATTCCGTAGATTAAATATAATTCGCAAATGATTTTTATAATTAGTTATCCCCTGCGATCATGTCGCCGGGAAGCATCAAAAATAAAAAAAAATAGACTTTATTTTCTGTTATTTATAGAATTTTTTTATAAAAATATATAACTTTTTTGAAAAAAATATAAATTGGGTTCGTTCGGCCATGGAGGGTCGGTCCGGTTCCTCGATTCCGTATATATTATTATCTAAAATGATTTTTATAAAATAATAACTTTTTTATACAAAAAAATCAATTGGGATTTCGTTATCGCGGGCCGTGTCGGTCCGGTTCCTTCGGGAAATCGTAATTAATTAACAATGGCGAAATGATTTTTTTATAATTAGTTATCCCCGGCGACATGTCCGCCGGGGAAGCATACAAAAATATAAAAAAAAACTTTTTTTTTTGTTATTTATAAGAATTATTTTTTAAAATATATAATAAATATTTTATTATAAAATATTAACTTTTTATAAAAAAAATATAAGTTGGGTTCAGTTTTTCGGCCGGGTCGGGGATCCGGTTCCTCATTTCATATATAATTATTATCTAAATGAATTTTTTATAAAATATAGTAACTTTTATAAAAAATAAAAATTGGTTTCGTTCGGCCTCGAGTCCGGTTCCGGTTCCACTCGGTTCGTATATGAAATTATAATTCGAAATGATTTTTTTTTTATAAATTTAGTTATCCCCGGCGACATGTCCGCCGGGGAAGCAATCAAAAATAAAAAAAATAATCATTTTTTTTTGTTATTGTTATAGAATTTTTTATTATTAAAGATATATAATAATATAATTTTATAAAAATATATACCTTTTTATAAAAGATATAAATGGTCGTTTTCGAGCCGCGTCGGTCCGGTATTTCCTCGTTTCGTATATAATTATTATCTTAAAATGAATTTATTATAAAATATATAACTTTTTATAAAAAATATACATTGGTTTCGTTTCGGCCAAGGGTCGTCCGGTTTCCTCCGGAATGTATCGTATATTAAATAAAATTACGAAATGATATTTTTATAATTAGTTTAAACATTATAGTTACAAGGACGTGTCGAGATGTTTAGGGTTTATACATTAGACGTTCAAGCGACGAGTCGGAGATGATAATCGGTTATACTTAGACCCGTTCAACGTACGAGTCGATTATGAATATCGGTTTAGAACTTCATTCGACATTCAACGGACGAGTCGATAGATAATGGATATGACATTAGACAGTCTCAACGACGAGGGTTTCGATATGTTATAGGTTGTACATGAGTGACATTCAAACGGACGAGTCGATATGGTATGGTTGTACATTAGACGTTCAAAAGGCGGATGAGTCGATATGGTATGGTTGTACATTAGACGTTCAACGGACGAGTCGATATGATATGGTTATGACATTTAGACAAATTCAACGACGAGACGATATGTTATGGTTGTACATTAGACGTTCAAAGCGTATCGAGTCGATATGGTATGGTTGTATACATTAGACGTTCATAAGCGGACGAGTCGAGATGTTATGTGTTGTAATTAGACGTTCAACGGACGAGTCTATATGGTATGGTTGTGAACATTAGAACGGTCAACAAACGGGTACGAGTCGAGATGTTATGTTGTACATTAAACGTTCCAACGTACGATCGATATGGTATGGTTAACATAACGTTCAACGACCGAGTCGATAATGAAATGGTTATATCATTAGACATTCAACTGACGAGTCGAGATGGCATGGTTATACATTAGTACGTTCAAGCGGACGAGCTCGATATGGTATTGGATGTACATTGGACGTTTCAAAAATCAGACAGAGTCGAGATGTTAGGGTTATACAATTAGAACGTTCAAACGTACGAGTCGAGTGATATGGTTATACATAAGTCGTTCAAACGTACGCGGTCGATATGATATTGTTACTTACATAAACATCAACGGACGAGTGATATGGCATGGTTATACATTAGACAGTTCAAACGACGAGTCGATAATGTAATGGTTGAAACATTTGGACGTTCAACGGACGAGTCGAGATTGTTTAGTGTTATTACATTAACGTTCAAAACGGATACGGAAGTCGAAGATGATATGGTTATACTTAACGCTTCAACGTAACGAGTCGATATGATATGGGTTATACATTAGTGCATACCAACGGAACGAGGTCCGATATGTTTGGTTGTACATTAGCGAACTTCAAACGGACGAGTCGATAATGGTGTATGGTTGTACATTAACGTACAACCGGGACGAGTCGAGATGTATGGTTGTACATTAGGAACGTTCAACGGACGAGTCGATATGGTAAGGTTGTAACATTTAGACTTCAGAATTACGGACGAGTCGAGAATGGTTATGGTTGTACATTAGACGTTCAACGACAGATTCAATAAGGAAGGTTGTATCAATAGACGTTCAAAGAACGGACGAGTCGAGATGTTTAGTTTATACATTAGACGTTACAATACGGACGAGTCGATATGATTAGTTTAAACATTAGACCGTTCAACAACGAACGAGTTCGAATGATATGCGGTTAAACATAGACATTCAAAACGGACGAGAGTCGATATGGCAATGGTTATACATTAGACTTCTAAACGGACGAGTCCGATATGGTATGGTTTGTGACATTAGACGATTCAACGGACTAGTCGAGATGTATGGTTTGGTACATGGTAGACGCGTTCAACACGTGTCGATATGGATGGTTTGTACATTAGACGTTCAACGACGAGTTAGATGTTAGGGTTAATACATAAGACGTTCAAACGGACGAGTCGAGATGATATGGAGTTTATATCATAAGACGTTCAACGGACGAGTCGATATGAATGTTTATAATTTATAAGACTGAATTGGACTATTCTTTTTATTTAACAAAGAGGGCCTGAAAAGCGGACGTAATAGCTTGCCCTCGCCAAGTTGTTACATTGTCATGCAAGGATGAAACATGAGCTTAATAGGCGCATCGAGTAGTTCCGGACAATAAGAATAAGGTTAAATTCTGCCAAAGTCCGCACATCGTCATGATAACTACATCACCTTCGTTGAGGTAGGTGTTTAATACCGAGGACAAGATTACATCCACGCGGTTGCTGCGCATTATGCTTAAAGTGAAACAATGCACACATATACAAATGAACAAATATAGATTAAAAATCTTATAAAACAGGTACCTATTTAAGTTAACTTAATGATGCAATAAAAGTAATCATATCTAATTCAAATGAAAACTTCTGTTTCGTCTTGTTATCAGATTATTAAGGTTGATCACATTGGGTTTGTTATGACCAGGTTTGTTGCATCCAAACTCACGAGGTTCGGACACGCATAGTAGGACGATATAGTGTATCCAGCACCGCCATTTGAATATGGCAAATTTTCTCAAAATAGAACCTAAATTGATGACGATGATAACAACGTTGTCCACTACGAATATTAGCCCCCACTATTTACGCTGGCTGGATTCGTGGGACTATTTCTTTCCCAGGAAACGACCTCGAAATAAATAGAACTTTATGCAGTAACATCACGTTTCACAAAGAACAATCAAAATTTGTATTTTTGTATGTATGAATTGAAATGAAAATGTTGGAATGAGAATGATATTTATAGGCATTATTGTGAGTTTTTAAATAATTAAATGGACATAATTAATAGTCACAATAATTAAATGGACAAAACAGATATGACGTTTAAAACAAAGGGGCAACCATTCAAAAATCGACAACTTTCAAACATTAACTACAAGCGAGAAATGAAAACGTCCCCAACGTGATGTTATTGATAAATATAAATATCTAATTATAAACACACAAGTGGTATGGAGTTCGATATCATTATTAATATTAATGTATACATAATTAAACAACATTAATTTTATAAATTATTAAAAAAGTAGTATATTTCTTTTAAATATCTTGACAGATTAGTCCCATGCAAAACTTTATATTAATAAGTATAGTCGACACATAAAAACAGGGAAACCTAATGATATGTGACGAATGTACACCAACATAACCCCCAAAATTTCCCCCCCCCCCTCAGGACCATAACTGTAAGATATATGAATATTTTATTGATCTGACGAATCATCATCAATCAATGTGGTGGTATAAATAGGAATGACATTTGAATTCAGTAAATCATATCAGCGATTGTTGTTCATTCCATAACTACTTATTGTAGCTTCCAAATTTATTCGTTTCCTTCAATAAGACGCGCCTATACGTAAGTTTTTTCCAAAATTATAAGGCGAATAGTTTATTCCTGGAAATGAAACCCTACATAATATGCGCCTCTCACTTAAATGAGTTGGACCAAGAAGCGTTTATTTAATACCACACTATTAAACTGCAGAAATAAATTGTGTCTTTAAAATACTGATTAATTACATTGGTTTATGAGCGGTTTTTTTTAACAACATATTTATCTACGCAATTATCATAGCCACGATGGGCAGGCGGCCCCCCCCCAGTTCTCCCCCCCCCCCCTCATATCAAACTTATTAATAGAAAGAATTAAAATATGGGCCCTAAAAACTGTGTTTTAATAAGTTAAAGACAATAATAGAATTTGAAAAGTATTCTAGCCTTAACCTAACAATAAAAATGACCGTGTTATTAGTGTTTCTCATATTAACATATAGCAGGGGTACTCGCAGTCGCGTTGCGGCGGCGGGTCATCCTGTATGCAGATAACCGTAAAAAAAGTTTCGATATCAGTGATACCCAGTTTCACCTGTTTATTATCGGTCCGACGTGGTCCACTCCGTTTCGTCGTCAGACCCTTTGAATGGTTGAAGAGCCAAACCGATGGAGAATCCGTTTAACCCGTTGGTCCGTACCGGTTTCAAAACTAATGCACCATCCCTCGGTTTTCAACCGGTACCGGACCAACCGGGTTCAACCGGGAACCGGAGACCCCATGCGTTCCACAAGCCATATAAAAGCCCGACCAAGACGAACGGACTGGACCCGTGGGAACCCATAAAAACCAGTGAAACCCCGGACTCTCACCAGGGAATCAAATTATCTTTTTATTTCTCACTGTTAATCGTCAAGCTACTCCACCGCCACAATGCCAGGAGTACATCATAAAGAATTATAGCAATGTCATATTGTATCGATTCTTGAAATGATATAAAATAAGACATTTGGACAAATAATAGTTTTGTATTAATTCCCCTTCTTGAAAACGATACAACGATACCGTTTGGTACAACATTTATGGTTATCAACCAAGATAGCCTACGCGTTGGCGGCGGGAGCTGTTCATTTTTTTTCGAATCGATTAAATAGCAAGTTCCAGACCAATCAATTTTTTCGACTTATGTAAGTCAGTCAAATAAATAAGGTGGAACCGCAGTCAATGTCAACAGAAGTTAGCATAAAAAAAATAATCAAAAAATACGACACAAACACTCTCTCTACCTATAAATTTGCACTAAGACAATCTGTCCGTTTTCCACTATTGGAGTAAGCTTTGTTTAACAAAGTGTATTATTGGATTAAGACATGTGGGACTACCGAAAAATATAAAGAATTTAAGAATTGACCGAGAAATAACACGATTTTGGTTTATATAATAATATAAAAAAAGTGTATGTGAATAATGTTCAACTTGTATAATAAAATACATTTAAAATTTTTAAGAAAACATACACGATACATCAACTATTCAAGAATTTAATAATGCTTTAAGAAATTGGTTTATTGCCATTCAGTAACATCATGCAAAAAAAAGCACATCTAAAATTAGAAGAACACAAATCTTTTCATAGTTTCTGCATCTAATTTGCATATAGTTAACCTTTTAAGTAGCTCAAGAAATTGTTAAGACCTCCAAACATGAGTAGCGGCAACGCGAATATGGAATAGTCCGACAGGGCGCTATACTTTCATAAATCAATAACACAAGATAAAAGAAACGACCACTAAAACGCCGTCCTTTTGAAAAGATACATTGGATTAACAAAATACTATGTTGCTTACATAAATTCAGGCTTCAATTATTCGACATACTAGTAAAGATTTCGGCTTTATAACTAAAATTTTCCAAATAATGTTAATACGTACCCAAATCTTAGTATTGACTCTCTCTAAAGAGTGACCCCCAAAGTATCTGGTGGGATTCGTGACTAATTTTCTTTCCCAATTCGAACCTCAAAATAATAGAACTTTAATGCATAGACATAAGGTTCACATGAACATCAAATTTATGTATTTTTGAATGTAGTGAGAAATTAAATGAAAATGTTGGATATGAGAATGATGTTTTATTAAAATAATTAAATGACATAATTAATGTCCTATAATTAAATGGACAAAAACAGATATGAACGTTATAAAACAAAGTCAAACAAAACCCATTCAACAATTCTGAAACGTTTCAAACATTAACATACAGGAAGAAGAAAACCGTCACCACCATGATGTTTTGATAAATATAAATATCAATTATAAACGACTCACAAGTGTTATGTAGATATCATTATAAATCATTAATGTATACATAATATACAGCATTAATTACATGTAATTAATAAATAAATTCTTTTAAATATCTTTGAATTACTCATATTCATAGCAAACCTTAAAATTTATAAAGCATAAACCACCATAACAAGCCAATTCAAGATTATACAAACAATTGAACATATTTATAATACTCTCTATTTGTTCTCATCATTTTTGTTTATGTGGCATACATACAATATATAATTGTTAATAAAAATTCATAAGTTCCAACACAGGCAAGTAAGAAAGTATCACGCTTACAAACTTCGTCATAAGTTTGTCTGACATAAAAACAGGAAAGCTAAATGATATGTGACGGAAGTACAACAACATACCCAATCCCGCGGGACCTATAACGGAAGTCTATAAAATTATTTGGAGTTCTGGCGACAATCATTCATCAATCAATTGGTGTAATAAATAGGATGATTTGATTCAAAATCATATTAGCTGATATAAGCTCCAGTTTGTGGAAGACCCCATTAAAATTATGGAACGGGAGATCAAACGATTGAAGTAAAGCTAGATACCATTGGTTAAGGTTCGCTGGAACTCTAGGAGAGGTCCTGAGTTCACCTGGGAACGTGAAGATTCGTTCAAACAAAAATACCCATAGCTTTTCACAAACCGGGTCGTCATCCACTACAAGGACTTAAGCTTTGAGGACAAAGCTCTTTTAATGGGTGAATACTGTAACATTTCCCAAATTCAGGTCATTTTACGACTCCTATTATTCGTCACTATTTATTTTGGTCCAATACGCGTTTACTTTTAATTTAACTTTTAAGCTAAATCGCGTACACTAGAAATAATCATTTAACGTAAACGGTCACCAAATAAACTAAGGTTTACGTCAAACAAGTGTTATATAGTTATTAAGAAGACAATTATTAACTTTGCGTATTCTATTTTTTTTATTGGTCACGTAAAAGGCTTACGTCTCGCAATAAAATACATTTGGACACACCCCAGAAATACCTAGACTTACCTAGACTCAAACCAATACCCATTTTCAAACCTTAAACACAAAATTAAACCAATTATTATGTTACAACCTATGTTGGTCGAATATTAGGACTAAAACAACTAGGAAAAATCCTTAAAAATCTTCAAATGATCCCTAAAGTACATGTACATCCAAGCTTAATTAAAGCTTGTCCTTAATGTTTCCTAGTTAAGCTATTACACATTGGATGACAGCTTTTCTTGCCTCTTTTCTTTTGGATACCCACGGCTAGACATCAAACCAACACACAAATCATAAGATTTCCATTATCTTTGGTAAACCTTGTACCATGATCTTCTAATTAAAACTAGTACTACATGTCCCTAGATTAGGCTATTACACAATGGATAAAGACTCACTTTGGCTCTTCCTTCTCTTGTAACCGCGGCTACATGCATGAATGTACACAAACCCTTAAGATTTTCCAAATCTTAGGTAATCTTGTACTTAGATTATGTAATTAAGGAATGTACTTAAGTGGTTTAACAAGAAACAATGTGAGGCTACTAGAAACTACAAAACCACCTAGTTAGGGCCGGTTTTGGTTTGTTTGTGTGACTAGGAATATGTAACTAAGTATTTTGCCTATAAATACACACTCACATATACCATTTTACACTCTTGAAAACTCACACACACCTTAAACTCTCTCAAACAACTAAACACCTAATTGTTTCTCTTGTTCGGGTCACACACCGTAAACAAACACCTTTCTCAGCCCATTCGAACCCGAAGTAAGTCCTAGAGTATTCACACGAGGTCGCAAGAAGGGTTACGAACCAAGACTAGGGTGTATACTAAGCTTTGGAGCATTGGTTTATTATTTGGATGGTATTTCATACGTGTGGTTCTCACATTGCTCGCGTACACTCGAAACAAAGCCCTAGGACCTTTTGTAAGTCACGTTGAACCTATACAACTCGTAATATACTTGTTTTCCTTTGTTAACTAGTCAATATGTCACGTTATTATATAAATGACATGCTAGCGTGAGTCCATGCACATTAAATACAAAACATGTGTGTTATACGCAATGTTATTGCGTATATACGACTTGTGTGGTGTTAAAATACAAAGAAACACATAACACGTGGGTTTAACAAGAAATACCTTAAATGTCTCGTTTATAAGAAAGCTTGGACCCTAACGTGATCAAAGACCCTTGTATAAGAGTTTATACAAAAACCATACATAAACCTTTGAGGTAAACGTGGCGTGGTGGCTTGGGAACGTATATGCGACGCCAATAAACGTTTACATGTGTAACACGACTAACATATGTAGGCTAACAAACGAAATATAGTCGCTAGGACTATTTTCGAACCATATATATATTGCTAGGGGAAACAATGGGCCACAATGGGCCTTGTATAATCCAAACGTACCTACGCTTGGGCCCAACTGGCCCAACAGCCCAATGGTGGGGACCCGTAGCTTATTATTAAGCTCATTTGAGCTAATTAATAGACAAATGGATTATTAAACACGATTGTAGCAAACATGCATGAAAGAAAACCCCAATAGCCACGTACGAAACCAAAACAAGCCCAATAAGACAACCCGACGGGCCCAAAACTTATTTATAAGCTCCACGGGTTTATTTAAGAGACCTACATGCTTATTGGCTCACATGGACCCTAAGGTATATCTAAAAACCAAATGGATCCTTAAATGGACTTGTTAGCCCATTACCGTGAACCACGAAACCCCATAAGCCACAAATAAGCTTAGACAACTTAATTGTGAGCTTAAGCAGCTTATAAGGTCTATAATAATCATAAGCAAGCTAATTGACCTTAATGGACCAAGTCAAAACCTTTAAAACACTAAATGGACTTGTAATGGGCCCAAAAGCCCATTACCGGGGCTTATTTGCTTATTGGATATGCCATGAAGTAAAGTCAGCTTAATCAGACCCAAACAAGCTTAATAAGTCTAGAAAATAAGTTGTATAATGTATGAAACCCTTTTTACAAACTTTCGGGTTGAGTTATTAGGCTAACGAGCATAATAAGCTCAAATAAGCTCATCCAAGCTTATTTTTCAGCTTATCAGTTTTTAATAAGCTTAAGGAGGGCTTATTTACTTTTGAAATTTCATTTGGACCTTTAAATAGCTTATTGGACCTTAACGGGCCTAATAAGGCTTATTAAGCCCAATAAGCATAAATAAGCTTATCCGAGCTTATTTATAAGAAGTTTCAGCTTCTGTGACTTATTTGAAAGTAATAAAACTGATTGCCACTTGTTAGAACTTAATCGGGCTTAAAATGTGATTTTTACAAGTTAAGGGACTAAAAGTGTCAACTTTGAAACTTGAGGGTTCAAATCTGTCAACTCACTATTTTTGTAAGATGAAGGACTGTTTTTGTCACTTCTGAAACTTTATGGACTATTGAAACATATAAGGACCTAAAGTGTAATTTTGTAAAGTTGAAGGGCCAAAAGTGTACAAGTGGAAACTTAAGGGTTTGAAAATGTAAAATAGTGTATATTTCATAAACCTAGGGACTGTTTTGAAATTATGGAAAACCGAAGGGCATTTTATAAACAAAAGTGATTTTATAAACACTTAGCGTACCGGACGAATTACATTCGGATATTATACAAGTTAACCGACGACTTAATAAATAGGAATATTTATTAATAACGTTTATACGTATACTATAACGTGTGGAATCGTATACCTTCCCAAGAGCCATCACGTGAATACAAATACAATAAACATGTGCACCACCACACAAGTGATAACCGTATATATAAACTAGCAATTTATTGTAGTTTATACATTAAGTCTTTAGCCTAAACTTGTAGACTAAGACTGACCGTATTTACTTAGGTATTTGATGGTGTGATACATTTGTTATACTTGGATATATTTATCATTTCAGAAGACTATTTACTAAGGTGAGTTCATAGCCCCATGTTTTACAATTATTTAAAATATTTACATCGTTGGGGTGAGAACATGCTTTGTTTTACAAATTTGACGCAAGTGTACATTTATACTATGATTACGTGTTTGCCTAAGTAGCGATAACCCACTGAGCCCTTTTATCATGAATTGTCAATTGCTAGACTGTGAGCGCGAATGTTATAAATAGATATATTTGGGATTGACATCCCCGTTTGGGTGAGTAGCGCTTACTATGCCGGTTTGCCGGACAACAAACGTATACCATGTCGGATTTGGGATGTTGCGGGTTAGAACATCATTCACGGGCAATGTTGGCAATTTATTGCATTCATACATGTCGATCTTCAGTCATGAGCTTAGGAAAATGTAATTACTTTTATGATGTTTGCATTTGTTGCTTAATCATACACTTGGAAATCTTGCGGTCCTACAATTTACATACATAAACCTATGAATTCACCAACTTTATGTTGACGTTTTAAGCATGTTTTTCTCAGGTCAATAGGGCACGAGGTGCCAAGATACATTAAGGGTCACTCTGTGGAGAGTCAGTATTAAAGATTTGGGGCATATTACATTTTGGGACATTTGTTATAAACCAAAATCTTTACTTATGTTGTCAAACAATTTGAAGCTACGAGCTTATGTAATGAACAAGTATTTTGTTAAATCTGATGTATCTTTTTAAACGACACGTTTAGTGGTCGTTCTCATATCTTGTGCTATTGATCTATGAAGTAACGCCCTCGGATATTTAATATTCCGCTGCTACCCAGATTTGGGGGTGTTATAGATTGGTATCAGAGCCAAAGTTATAGAGAACCAGGTCATAAGTTTTTGTCTGGACTATAAGCATTTTCAAACATTGCTTTTACAAATGGGATTTGCACGGGACATACATACATTACTTGTTTGCATCTAATATACATGCTTACATGACATACATTATTTTAGCATTAGTAGTTTACTAAGTGCTTGCATGATTGATATATGCGTATATAAATTATACTACGTATATTACTATAAGACTCTTATAATTAAAACTTATAGATATAACATACTGATCTCTCTTATAAGTAATACATATATAAGTTATTTTTGCTTTTGCAGCAGTCATGTCTTTTGCATCATCTGCGGTTACCTACGCTTCCGTCTATACCGATTCTGAACCAGGCAGGGTCTTCTAGGGAGCTGATGAGGAGATATCTGACGGAGGTTCTCCACGAGTCATCGTGTATGGATACGATGGACTTCCCATGCAGCCGGTAGCCCCACCATCACCGGATTACATACCAGACCCAGAGGAGCCGCAGACACCGCCAGTTCCTCAGGACGAGGATAAGCGTGAGCCTATGTTCATATAGGCACATGATCCTGACTACGTGCCATAGACTGTGCACCTTGAGTATATACCATTGGAGGATGAGCATGTGTTCCCGGATGAGGAGCAACCATTACCTCATGTTGATTCACCCACTGCTGAGTCACTAGGGTATGTTGCTGAGTCGGATCCCGAGGAGGATCCAGAGGAGTATGAGGATGAGGAGACAAAGGATGGTCCGGTTGACTATCCTATGGACGAGGGAGATGATGAAGATGATGATGACGGCGATTCATCTGGGGATGACGCCAATAATGAGGATGAGGATGATGAGGACGACGAGAAGGAGGAGGAGGAGGAGCACTTAGCTCCGGCCGACTCTGCTATTGTTGTACCTACTGTTGAGCCTGTTTCCCCACCTGAGGGAACAGAGCCTGTTATACCACCACCCTCCACCGACATTTCTACCACTGGAGCTAGGATCACTGTCCGGCTTCAGGCTTCCATATCCCTTCCACCAGAGGCAGAGGTTGAGAGACTTCTAGCCATGACTACTCCATCACCATCACCACCTATCTCACTATCACCACCCTCTGCAGGAGAGCGCCTTGCTAGGTGCACGGCCCCACCTGCACATTCATCACCACCACCTGTGCCATCACCATTACTACCATCATCTGGGTGTCCAACCCAAATCCAGACACTTAGGATAGCATCCACTCAGGCCCTTATTGATGCAGTTACTGCCGCATTACCATCACCTCCACTACCACCACTACCACCATCTCTATACATACCACCACCGGTTGACCGTAGGGATGATGTTCCCGAGTCTGAGCTGCCACCTCGCAAGAGGTTGTGTTTGTCCACTCTAGACTCCAGATATGAGATCGGGGAGAGTTCTACTGCCAGACCTACCAGAGGTCGAGGGGTAGATTATGGGTTTGTCAGCACCGTAGATGTTGAAGCGAGACGACAGGGGATTAGTGAGGTTGGGTATGGTATTAGGGATACTTGGGTAGATCCGGCAGAGGCAGTTCCTGAGGTAGCGCCTATGACCGTAGGAGAGGTCAATACTAGGGTTACAGAGCTTGCTGAGCTCCATGAGCATGATACACAGGACTTGTATGCTTTATTAGAGGATGCTCAGGATGGTAGGACTCGTATATCACAGCGTATCGCTATTGACTCACAGCGGGTCGATTTACTTATGGGGGATAGGATGACTCTCTAGGAGACAGTATGGATACTTTTCCGTGACTTCAAAGCGTCGGGTAACGAATGTTGGGGAAGCCGCGTGGGGAAGGTCTACCACGACACCTTTCCTCGACGCAAACGTGAGGCCCACAAGATTTTTAATCAAACGATAACAAAATTGTTGACCAACTTTTTCCCGAAGACAAGTCGCACGGGTTTAGTTTTGATGGGTCAACGAAAGTCAATGCATTAAAAATTAATAATTTGGCACTTTGATCAAATTTAACAAATTTAACTTGAGTTTATTTAAGTTTAGCGTTTTCTAAACGAAATTGTTGACATGACTCACATTCAATGTCAATTTCTTTGTGTCTCTCTATAACATTTCCCAAATTCAGGTCATTTTACGACTCCTATTATTCGTCACTATTTATTTTGGTTCAATACGCGTTTACTTTTAATTTAACTTTTAAGCTAAATCGCGTAGACTAGAAATAATCATTTAACGTAAACGGTCACCAAATAAATTAAGGTTTACGTCAAACAAGTGTTATATAGTTATTAAGAAGATAATTATTAACTTTGTGTATTTTGTTTTTTTATTGGTCACATAAAAGGCTTACGTCTCGCAATAAAATACATTTGGACACACTCCGGAAATACCTAGACTTACCTAGACTCAAACCAATACCCATTTTCAAACCTTAAACATAAAATTAAATCAATTATTGTGTTACAACCTATGTTGGCCGAATATTGGGACTAAAACAACTAGGAAAAATCCTTAAAAATCTTCTAATGATCCCTAAAGTACATGTACATCCAAGCTTAATTAAAGCTTGTCCTTAATGTTTCCTAGTTAAGCTATTACACATTGGATGACAACTTTTCTTGCCTCTTTTCTTTTGGATACCCACGGCATAACACACATGAGTACACAAACCTTAAGATTTTCCAAATCTTAGGTAATCTTGTACTTAGATTATGTAATTAAGGAATGTACTTAAGTGGTTTAACAAGAAACAATGTGAGGCTAACTAGAAACTACAAAACCACCTAGTTAGGGCCGGTTTTGGTTTGTTTGTGTGACTAGGAATATGTAACTAAGTATTTTGCCTATAAATACACACTCACATATACCATTTTACACTCTTGAAAACTCACACACACCTTAAACTCTCTCAAACAACTAAACACCTAATTGTTTCTCTTGTTCGGGTCACACACCGCAAACAAACACCTTTCTCAGCCCATTCGAACCCGAAGTAAGTCCTAGAGTATTCACACGAGGTCGCAAGAAGGGTTACGAACCAAGACTAGGGTGTATACTAAGCTTTGGAGCATTGGTTTATTATTTGGTCGTGTATTTCATACGTGGGTTGTCACATTGCTCGCGTACACTCGAAACAAAGCCCTAGGACCTTTTGTAAGTCACGTTGAACCTATACAACTCGTAATATACTTGTTTTCCTTTGTTAACTAGTCAATATGTCACGTTATTATATAAATGACATGCTAGCGTGAGTCCATGCACATTAAATACAAAACATGCGTGTTATACGCAATGTTATTGCGTATATACGACTTGTGTGGTGTTAAAATACAAAGAAACACGTAACACGTGGGTTAATAATAAGCAAGACCTTAAATGTCTCGTTTATAAGAAAGCTTGGACCCTAACGCGATCAAAGACCCTTTTATACGAGTTTATACAAAAACCATACGTAAACCTTTGAGGTAAACGTGGTGTGGTGGCTAGGGAACGTATATGCGACGCCAATAAACGTTTGCATGTGTAACACGATTAACATATGTAGGCTAACAAACGAAATATAGTCGTTAGAACTATTTTCGAACCATATATATATTGCTAGGGGAAACAACGGGCCACAATGGGCCTTGTATAATCCAAACGTGCCTACGCTTGGGCCCAACCAGCCCAACAGCCCAATGGTGGGGACCCGTAGCTTATTATTAAGCTCATTCGAGCTTATTAATAGACAAATGGCTTAATAAACATGATTGTTGCAAACATGCATGAAAGAAAACCCCAATAGCCACGTATGAAACCAAAACAAGTCTAATAAGCCAACTCGGCCAGCCTACAACTTATTTATAAGCTCAATGAGCTTATTTAAGAGACCTACGTTCTTATTGGCTCACATGGACCCTAAGGTATATCTAAAAACCAAACGGATCCTTAAATGGACTTGTTAGCCCATTACCGTGAACCACGAAAGCCCATAAGCTACAAATAAGCTTAGACAGCTTAATTGGGAGCTTAAGCAGCTTATAAGGTCTATAATAATCCTAAGCAAGTTAATGGACCAAGCCCAAACTTTTAAAACACTAAATGGACTCGTAATGGGCCCAAAAGCTCATTACCGGGGCTTATTTGCTTATTGGATAAGCCACGAAGTAAAGTCAGCTTAATTAGACCCAAACAAGCTTAATAAGTCTAGAAAATAAGTTGTATAATGTATGAAACCCTTTTTACAAACTTTCAGGTTGAGTTATTGGGCTAACGAGCCCAATAAGCTCGAATAAGCTCAAATAAGCTCATCCGAGCTTATTTTTTAGCTTATCAGTTTTTAATAAGCTTAAGGAGGGCTTATGTACTTTTGAAATTTCATTTGGACCTTTAAATAGCTTATTGGACCTTAACGGGCCCAATAAGGCTCATTAAGCCCAATAATCATAAATAAGCTTATCCGAGCTTATTTATAAGAAGTTTCAGCTTCTGTGACTTATTTGGAAGTAATAAAACCAATTACCACTTGTTAGAACTTAATCGGGCTTAAAATGTGATTTTTACAAGTTAAGGGACTAAAAGTGTCAACTTTGAAACTTGAGGGTTCAAATATGTCAACTTACTATTTTTGTAAGATGAAGGACTGTTTTTGTCACTTCTGAAACTTTATGGACTATTGAAACATATAATGACCTAAAGTGTAATTTTGTAAAGTTGAAGGGCCAAAATTGTACAAGTGGAAACTTAAGGGTTTAAAAATGTAAAATAGTGTATATTTCATAAACGTAGGGGCTGTTTTAAAATTATGGAAAACCGAAGGGCTTTTTATAAACAAAAGTGATTTTATAAACACTTAGCGTACCGGACGAATTACATTCGGATATTATACAAGTTAACCGACGA
>BQNB010113591.1:0-21909 GCA_026074375.1 Tanacetum coccineum
CACTTGGGATGATGCAAGCTCGCCTCTTTGGTTCAACGATTGAAGTTTAGTAAAAGTCTCATCTAATGGAATGAATGGCTTGGTGTGTCTCATCTAATTTAATCTATATATTTTCTTCATGTTTTGGTGATGACAAACATGTAACTTAAAATTATAAGAAAAAATACTTTGAAAAGGTGAGGGTAGTTTATTAAACTTTAGTGTTAATAAAGTTTAAAATTTTAAGATGATTTAAAATCCATGAGAATCAAGAATTGATTTTTGTTTGTAAATATAAATTCAATATAATTTTTAAAATATAAAATTTGATATTATATCAACGGTTTAAAAAAGATATTTATCTTTAATGATATTTTTACCAAATTTAAAATATAAAGATAACTACTCAAATATTTTTTCCACCTTATATTTTATAATTTAAATGTGACATAATTCATAATTTCATCTTGTAAACACCCCTCATTCGTACAGAGCTACGCATCAATTCCATTAGGTTAACTCAATATGACTAAAACATCACCTTTAACGTGTGATATCTCACTCATATGATAGGTGATTTGAGTGTATCAAAAACTTGTTTAAAGAATGAATCAAAATTTATAACTTTCTTGTTTTAAGTTTTTCATAATTTGACAGTTATAAGGGTTAAAAATAGGGTTGAAAATACCAAAAAATAAAGAAAATCAAGACCCATTTGATAGGTAAAAAAAGTTTCAAAATACATAACAAAAATTTATTCCAAATTAAAAAGGATTGAATTTTTTAAATTATGGTGAAATCGGTTTTTCTAAAAGTTTGTTGTTTAAGAGTTATGTGTGTTTAAAGTTCGATGGTGAAAAGAAAAAAACGAGTAAATTGACCAAATTGTCATGACATGATTTTTTTGAATATTATACGATGGGGGACACGTATCGCAAAGTGGACCACTTTCTAAAAATTTTAAAATTGAATACTCTTTTTAAAGGATCACCTAACTTAGAATGTTACTGAGTGAAATCGACTAATGTATTAATTAAGAGGAATGTTTCTTTCATAAATATGTCATACACAACCAAAGCGATCGATACTAGGATTTCCCGACTCATAAACTCTTTGACCGTTCTCAAGCATATGCATGTCTTTATTAAACATTTATAGTTGTGGACAAGATCATATATATGAATCCTCTATTCATACGTGAATTAAGCTACCCAATATTATATGAATCCTTGCTATTCATACTCGATATACATTTTTTTGGATAATTTATTATGTGGAGCATGTAAAACTATACCATTTTAGTAATGACCTGTGTCAAACTAAATACATTCATCACACACTATGACACGATGCCTTGTACATTAAGCTAGCTAAAGGTTCATATATTTAATTACCTATTTATATCATTCTCCAGAGTGAATAATAACGAAGGCCATTCCAGAAACAATTTATAATATGGATTAGTTTGATGACGTACTCGATGAATTGAACAAGAAATCAAGAAGATGTTTGTTGGAAATGTTAACATAATACGACATATTATGGTCAAGTATTATTATTGACCATCAAAAGGGGTCGAATTAACAGCTCCCGAGTAGCTAAAAGGATAAAAATCAAGACCTCTAGGCATAATCTTAACAAAACCCTAATTATCATTTAGAGGAGGGAAACTATATATAAAGGTAGTTTACTAACCTTTTATGTCCCATAACCTTGTTTTTATGTATCTTTTATGTTATGCTTTTATATTTGGTTTGCTTTTTATTTTATTTTTTCGCTTTCGTAGAAAAAGTACGTTTAAAGATAATCGACGCAATCTACTTGTTGAATACAAGATGTACAAGATGATAATAATTTGGGTGACAATTCGTGTTAAAATATTAAATTAAAACATAAATATGTTATGATGGGTCGATAGACAGAGACTTGAAAGTTATCAAATAACAAAATATATATCCATAAATTGAAATTTTCTATCACATGTTCACATTCAAAGTAAACAATGAACAAGAAATGGAGTTTGATAACACTTTTAGGGGGAACTTTGTTAATGGTTTTGAGACACGAGTAATTGAAAAGAGAATGAAAAATGATGATTTACCATCACCGATTTTGAAATGTGTGATTTTTAATGTTTTAGTGTCTTAATATCAGTTTCGTCGTCCATGTTCAGTGAATTTTCTAAAAATTAATCTGCAACTTATACTTTCTACAGCGAATGTATCTATTATAATTTCAAATTCAACTATGTTGCGGCTAGTAACCTAGTCCGTTACATGTGATCAAGATATAAGAACACATATTGGATTGTGTTTACTGTAGTGTGTTTATTTATAACAACTTTTACATATACCAACTTTTGTATTTATAAAGTGATGTTATATGTATATAACAACCGGTAGTAGCTAGTATGTACCAAGCACTATTGATGTGATAAGGAATAGTAAAGAATGATTATTATATTCCTTTATATTATTTTTGTTTTTTCCCATTATCATTCCATACTTTGAAACAAGCACACCGTTAGTATTATTATTTTTCAGTTGTTGTGTAATGGTAATACAATCGTATCAGTAACATATTAGCTAGAAGTTAGATTAAAAGCGTATAATGTAAAAGTTTTTTACAGGCTTGTTTAGAATCAACATAACCAAATGGATGGAACAGATTTAGCATATTCGTTGGAGCAAGAAAATTAAGGTTTTAAAACTTTAGATGTAAAAATAACTTTAAATAGGTTATTACTAAAGTTCTTTTTTCATATTTAAGATGAATAGTCGATTACCCACGTATAACGACGACAGTGTATAGTTTTCGACAAATCCGGTTACTTCGATGTGTTTATATTTTTTATTTTGCATATCTACGAGTGTGGTTTAAAGATAACAACCATTTTTGTGTGCACCATTTTCAGTTTTATAAACAAATTATCATGACGAAATTCAAACAGATTATCAATGCTTCTTGTTTGGTTTGTTGGTGGTTCAACGACAATTCGAAGGCATAGTTCATGGGCAAATAAATATGTGTTTGTTATATGTGTGATTCAGTTTTGTGTCCCGTTACTTAACTAGTTAAATATAATTGCTATACGTTTTCACTAAGCAAATATATAATATTGTCTCAATATTTACCCATTTCAGCCTCCATTTCTTAGCAGCTAGACTCACACATGAAGTTCTTTTTTACTTTAAGGATCGTTAATTTGCATCTAACACTTTCAGTAATGAGATTGCTTAGAACTTCCTTGATGCGGTTGTCATAGGACTTCTACACGAAGTTTTACAACTCCATAGGCAGAGCACCTAATCGTTGTAGAAGTAGTATAGGCAAGACTCGAGAGTTGTTATCATTCACTCGAGGAATAGGTTGGGAAGGCTTAATCACGGTCTAACAGAATTCTAAAGGTTAAGAGAAGATTATTTTTGTATTTTTATATTTTATGGAAAGCAAGTAAATCATATATTTGAGAGGTTGGTTGATTTTAGCTATTAAACTAAATATTAACTACGCTACTGGTGATAACAATATAATAAAAGATTGTGTTTATTTAATCATGTATTACTCCCTAGATTACTTCTCCTAGTGTTGTTGCTTTGTCACACTTGTGGTGAATTATGTAACTATTTCCTAAGTCATGAACGAATTACACGAACCCGCCGTCTATTTAATATTCCGTTAAGGCAACACACAAGTAAGGTAGTATGAAGACTATTACAAGGCCCCTAAGAGTATATTAAATGCATGTGAAATATATTAAGAGTGGATTCAAACCATCTAAGGGGCAAAGGTAGGATGATGACAGTAACCAGTGGTATCCTTTCTACAACATCATGTTTTCCTGACCTAACATGCATAAATCATACAATGAAAGCAACACCTATGATCTACATTCTAGGTTTCCATACAATCATAAATAAACACAGTAGGAGGTTTAGCCAAGCATGTTTAAAGATAAGCAAGAAAAGATAAGATTCACATCAAAAGATATTGACTGAATAAATAAAGTCTTATTGATAGAAATGAATTGAGAAAGAACAATAGGGTTTTTTTAGGACCTACCTAAAAAGCGTACTCCTAATAGCTGCTAAACAAACTAGGGTTTGTACCCTCTTTTTATTCTAAAGTTACACACTCAAAACCCTAAATTCGGGTTTGAATATATAGGAAAATCAATGTGACGGCATCGCATTTTAGCCGTGACGCCGTCATGAAAGAGAATATTCTAGGTAATGGGTTGGGTCATGCGCTCTGACGCCATCGTGAGATCTTGTGACGCTATCTTGGTCTTCGTTGTGACGGTGTCACATTGAATCTGTAACGCCGTCTCCATCTGCTGAGAACATTAGCTTGAGAGATGTTGGTGTAGGTCTTAGTCTTTGTTTGTTTCTTCCTCAATTAAGTCCAAGTCCTGTTTAATTCTTTCAACTGCTACAAACTGTGAAATACTGAAAAGGAAACTTAAGTACCCTATTTTAGGCATTAAATGCACGATGCTAGGGGTTTTTTTAAAACGGACCCCGAAAAAGTGTTATAATGACACCTTATCAAATGACCCATACACTTGGGATTTGCTTGTCCTCAAGAAATGGTGATTTTTATATCTAGACAATAAAATTCGAGGGGATCATTTCTACCTAATCTTTTAAAAGTATTTTACAAAACACCTTCTTAGATCCCTACGTAATTAAAAGCCGGAGAGAAGACGACTGACATTCACATAATGGTTTGGGGTATTTTCTCTTTCACTCGGTATGTTTATAATAGAATATAATATGGAGGAAAGAGAAAATCGACTCTCTACCGTCATAGTCATACAAATTTCATAGGCTTGGTAAAGGATCAAACCTCCATCGCACGGTTGCAAGTAATTACTTCATTCTATCTAGAGGTTTTTAAGGCTTGTGGGGGTGTAGGGGTAACGATTACATAAATGGACCCCTTCCAAACAACGGAACCGGATGGGATACATTTTTGAGGCTTTGAGTGAATTTAGGAGTGGAAGCCTTAGCAAAATTATTTTACACGAGAATACACTTTAGGTTTATTTGCTAAGCCAGACTCGGAGAGAGCTGCAAACTCTACACAACATCTACATCAATTCTTTCTTTTTTCTTTTCGCTTTTTTTTTGATTAACATATACATCACATAGGGGTTTATATACGTTACACAGACACTTGAGTTTTACATGCTCTGATATTTACAATCTATCTAATGCCCGTATCGTATTAAGGTGGATTCAAAATAACATGGCGATCATTGACAAAAATATGGAGGGGGGTTAGTAGACTTAACTTTTCTTCCCATTCTTTCTGCGAATTTATTTGCTACTCCATTGATCCTCCAATCCGTCCCAAAACCTATATGTACAAGGATAAAGATCTTAGCAACCGTTTGTACTCAATAATTAACTTGGGTGTTGACACATAGATTATACAAAAATGAGTACATACAAGGTAGGTCAGGTGATTTGGGTTGTATCGATTGCTTTCATTGGTTTAAGGGTGACAATGTCTGCATTAATAATCTGTTTGGTATCCTCCAAGGATCTACAGTGAACCATGAAAAAAAGATAGGCTCGGTAGGGTTGGACTAGGGGGTATCTACTACCCTATGGATCGAGATGTGGATAGTTAATGAGCGGGATTGTGGACCAGCATAACGATTACAGGTTTTATAACATGGGGTAATCATAAAGCCTCGTAGTCTCAGCAATCCTACTATTATTACGAGGCAGGGTCGCAGGATGAATCACTTAAAAAACAAGTTCTAGAGTTAAATATGCGACCGGTTCACTCAGAAATTTAATAACGATATCATATGCTCTAGAAAATGGTAACGAAGACCATACTTACACATCCGTAAACACGGAATAGACACATGTGACTGCTCACTCCTTATCTCGAGAAAGCTAAAGGTATAAACTTCTTGGGCATCAATAATAGATACTCGAATTCCTAAAGATCTAAAGGCGAACCTCACATTTTTTAGATGGAATTCTGAGGGTTATTATGCTAGTCATATAAATTCCTATCCATGAGACGTCTTATTTGATACTCAATTTTCATGGTATGTGGCATAAAAAATTTAAAATCAGGCCGTAAAAAAATAACTTTTTCTGCTCTGTTTTGATATTATTAGCCATCCTTATTAAAGGAACAAGCAAAAGGAAAATGAAAGAATTGTTTCTGTAAGGCTTATTTTTTCCCCCATACACTTAAGTAGAACGTTGTCTCCAATGTCTATAGAAGTACCGTTTTATAATCAAAAGAAATATAAGGGGACAGAAAACACAGGGAAAAGAGACCTAGTACTCCGCCTGGTTTTGCATCAATAATGGAAAGAAACATGCAAAAAAACTGGTTAGATCGTCCTCAAGTTCATCATGAAACTTTCTAAGAACTTCCAAGCTTCTTCTCATCAAATATAACCTGTAATCAAAGACAAAGACAACTACACCAAGCATAAAATATGTGATAGACAAATATACAATGTGAATTTAGGGTTGACTCGATAAAGCAATAAAGATATGATGAGAGAATTGTTAAACTCATTGGGTTTTGCAGGCTTATAACAGAATAATACATATTTTAAATGTTATGCAAGTTTAATTTTCAAAAATAATTAAAAATTTTAATGTTTTAGATGGGTGTTGGAGCCGTCAGGGTTTATGGCCCCCGGGGGTTCCGCCCAGGTGTCTTGGTGGTGACGGAACGTCGCTTCCTATACCGTTGGTAAATCGTGACACCGTTACCATTTTAATGGAAAATGAAATTTTTGTTTTGATATGAAAAACGTTTGTGCACTTGATTCCATAAGTTAATTTCCTGGTACAAATAGTGATAAAACACTAGAGAATTAACAACGTCACTATATGACTCAAAACGGACGCGGAATTAATCTAAAACCAATTTATTAAATGTTTTGAACTTGGACAAAGTCCGGATAACATTCATCCCTAACTTTATTATTTGCAAAATCACTTTAATTGAAATTAGCGAGGTTTAAGACAACATAAGCATGATTGCCAATCTAGTTCAAACATGAAAAAACAACTTTAAGAATTAAAACACACATGACACTCCTAATTTGCAGAAAAAGTAAATTGAGTTGCCTCCCAATAAGCTCTTTGCTTTATTAACGAGTCTTTTAGCTAGACTCGAAGTCAGACGTCAAGTGTCATAGAAGTGGTCCAAGTCAATGAGCTTACTTGGACTTTCTCTTTCGCGAGCTTCTAAGTGCGGGGATTGATTGAGGTTTGGTGGTTTTTGGTATATTTTGGGGAGTAAGCATTTCATCTCTAATCAGTTCATTGTAACAGCGAAGTCTTTTTTGTTTGTGGATTGGGAGAGGTCAGTCATATCAGTCTAATCTTTGGCATAAAAGGGGAAAGTGTGTATAGTTAGGTCAAAATTCAGTTCTAATCTGGCTAATGCCATGCTCCATCTCTG
Source organism: Tanacetum coccineum (assembly GCA_026074375.1). NCBI lineage: Eukaryota > Viridiplantae > Streptophyta > Magnoliopsida > Asterales > Asteraceae > Tanacetum > Tanacetum coccineum. The sequence goes on from BQNB010113591.1 coordinate 7,432, forward strand.
TGGTTTTTTGGAGTAAGGTGAGATTTTAATGGTCAGTTGGTCATTCCAGTCAGATCCACTGACTTCAGGCACTCGATATTAACTTTATCTATAAGTTGGTTTCATATGTATACCCAGCTAGTAAGTAATTGGGTTTTTTTTTGTTTTACAGAAGCTAGAGCTTATAAATTGGTTTATTATTTTAGTTTATTTTTTAAGTTTAGACTTTTTTTTTTTATTAAAATAGGTCATATGATTCCCACATTGATTACACTTAGGATGGTTAATGTTTTATTTATAGGTATGGCTAACCTTTTCCTAGAAATTTTACCATTCTCCTTAAACGCACTCTAAAGGTATCCTTAAAAGGGTTTTTTAGCTCGTCATCTCTTAGAATAAGAAAGAAAAATTGTCTCATTCGATTGGGGCCAACCGAAAATAGGCAAGTGAACGTCTAAAGAAGAAAGTCTTTCCTAGCATACTAAGAGGGTTTGGAGTTTGTTGGGTTTGGGTTGAGGTGGAGGGTGTTTAGGGTCTGGTTTGTCGCGAACTACTAACTCCTTCCGAGCTAGGTCAAGGGTTTTTTGTCTAGGATTCCCTATTTTTCCCAAGTGTTTTGGTCCAATAAGATGCTTCCTCCTCACCTGAGAAGGTTACTCATTTTACACTGAATACCGACTAGTGATTTCTCTTCTATAAATCCTACCCGCATTATTTTAGCCATACCTATAATCTATAACTGCGAGTTGGCGGTGGGTTTTTTGGCGGTTACTAGGAATCCTCTGTCCTAAAGGGGGGGGTCTCGAGTAGGTCCTTACTTCATTTCATTTACGTAAAAGTCATTTAATCGTTGTTAGTTTTCCTTATGTGGACATTCTACGATCTTTCACAATCCTAATGGGGTTAGGATTTTGGTTCGTCAGCCAGATCCATAGATTGGTCAGTTCTCTAAATAGTTCCGATGTTGTGTTTAAACTTTTGAAGGAGGTAAAGTTGGGATTATGTTTTACGATGACTAGATCAGCCAAGTGATTTGTTGTCGAAAGGTTTTGAGTCCCCTAATCTACAAGGTAGTGTGAATAGTCCGAGGTCTTCCATTTTTGCTGGTATTTCACCTTGGACAAATGCTAATCCGTTTTTGCCTAGCTCTAAGCTCTCCACGTATTTATCCAATATAGCATTATAGATTGGAGCGTGAGCTAGGAATTCAAGAACCGATAGGTTAAGATGTAAATCCTGGAATTCATCTTCAGGAGTTGGTTCAGGTTCCTCCGATTGCGGTGGTTCGATTTCAACTACGGGTTGCTGCAGGCTTGTTTGGGAAATGGTTGCCTCCTTGAAATGTGCTTTGTTAGCGCTGATTGAGGTGGACGGGTGAGAAGAGCATCACGGGTCCATTTTTAGATAAGAACGAGTAGACAAAACTGGATGAGTCCCCAATTTCGGGTTCTTAACCGTATCGCTAGGTAATATGCCCGCTATTTGATCAGTGATGGCCTTCAACACTGTGTCGATTTTGTTGGTCATCTCACCTTGTTGTCGTTTGAAATTGGCTTCAAACTTGGACAATCTAGCATCTTGAGATGCCATGAACTCAGAAACCAGTCCTTCTATATTTGATGGATTGTTAAAATTTTGAGGACGGTTGTTAAAGGAACGGTTCGGGATCAAACCGTTGGGTTGGAACCAGTTAGGTGGGTTTGAAAATTTATTTTTTGGGAATTTTGGGGTTGTCTCCGCCTAAGGTTTGGGTGAATTTTCCATGACGGATTATAGGTGTCACCAAGATTGTTGTCAGTTCGGGCTTGAAAGTATACGACTTACCTCCCGCTTCATCGGTTTGCGAGAATGCGTATTCAACGAAGGCTTGTTCGGGATCTTCCATGCAATACTGAGTATCGTGAGGACCACTGCAGATCTCACATGAGGGAGTGACTTTATTCACTTGGGTAGGTTGTGTCAGAGCAAGATGAGCTTCCATCAAGCATTGGACTTGATTTTCGAGCTCGATTAGATGACGGTCGGATGTACTCGGGATATCTTAAGGCAAAGCGATTGCCTTGACCGGCTTAGCGAAATCCCTTGGGTCGTTCCAACTTTCGTTGTCATAAAGGCCGAGGTCCTCTAATAATGCCCAGGATTCTTCAGCGTTGAGGTCACGAAGCTTACCACCGGCCGATTGGTCAATGGTTCGTCTTGTGACGGGATTGACATGGTCATAAAAAATTTGGACTTGAAGCCAAAGGTCTATGCCATGATGAGGGAATTTTTGGAGTAAGTCCTTGAAACGAGTCTATGCTTCAGATAGAGATTCTCAATGATGTTGTTGAAATAAACGCAGGTGCGTTCTTTTCCTATTTTCACCATCAAGGTCAAGTGAGTCTACTAGTTTTAGGAAATCCTTGAGTTGTTGGCTTGGATCCTCGGACCGAAGTCCGTGGAATGAGCATCCTTTTTGCACCAACCGGATGGTGTCAGATCGAAGAGGTACCACGTTGTTCCCTACGGGGAGCTTGATGGTATTCCTGTAGCCCTCGTGGCGAGGTTTGGAGTAGTTCTTAGAGTACCGATAGGATTCTTGTCTCCCATGATGGTTGACGAGAATGGGTTACAAAACAAATTACACGAAGAAAAAATAGACTACAAGAAAGCTAATGTGGGGAAATTAAAGTCTCACTTGAAAGGATTTAAGCGAGTAGAACTAAGCTAAACTATGATCAAAACCTAACTATTCCCCAGGCGGCGACGCCAAATACTTAAGGTGGTCGTCGTAGGACTTCTACACGAAGTTTTACAACTCCCTAGGTAGAGCACCTAATCGTTGTAGTGAAAGGATTCAAGTAAGTAGAACTAAGCTAAACTATGATCAATACCTAACTATTCCGTCTGCGGCGGCGCGAAAACTTGTTGCGGTCATCGTAGGACTTCTACATGAAGTTTTACAACTCCCTAGAGTGCAAGCTAATAGTTGTAGTAGTAGGTTTAGCAAGGACTCGGGGGGTTGTTATCGTTCACTGAGGAACATTAAGGGTGGGAATGATTGATCACGGTTAATCAGATTTCTAAGGGTGAGTGAATGATTATTTTTGTCATTTTTATATTTTATGGAAATCAGTAAATATATATGGAGAGGTTGGTTGGTTTTAGCTATTAAACTAATATAAATCTATGCTACTGGTGATAACAATAAGATAAAAGACTGTGTTTATTTAATCATGTATTACTCCCTAGATTGCTTCTCCTAGTGTTGTTGCTTTGTCACCCTTGTGATGATCTGTGTAATTATTTCCTAAGTCATGAACGAATTACACGAACCCGCCGTCTACTTAGTATTCCGCTAGAGCAACGCACAAGTAAGGTAGTATGAAGACTATTACAATGCCCCTAGGAGTACACTAAGTGCATGTGAAATATATTAAAAGTGGATCAACCATATTAGGGGGCAAGGTAGTATGAAGACTGTTACCCGATGGTATCCTTTCTACACAATCATGTTTCCCTAGACATATCAACAGCGATACAGACAAAAGCTGGTTTTTTAGAGCCTATCATGCACATCTATCACAAGAAGCAACACCAATAGATCTAAAGTCTAGGTTTTATCATCATAAATAAAACACAATAGGAGGTTTAGCCAAGCATGTTAAAGATAAAGCAAGAACATATATGAATCAAACAACACATAGACATATTGAATGATTAAATAAACCTTACTTGATTAAAACATGAGTTGGAGGAAGTACAATAGGGTTTTTAGGCCCTAAATTCGTCCCTAACAGCTGCTAAACGAACTAAGGTTCGTACCCTCTTTTTATTCTAAAGTTACACACTCAAAACCCTAAATTCGGGTTTGTATGTATAGGAAAATCGCTGTGACGGCGTCTTGTTTTAGCCGTGAGGCCGTCATGAAAGAGAATATTCTAGATAATGGGTTGGGTCGTGCGCTCTGACGCCGTCATGAGATCTTGTGACACCGTCTTGGTCTTCGTTGTGACGGCGCCACGTTGAATCTATGACGTCGTCTCCAACTACTGAGAACATTATCTTGAGAGATGTTGGTGTAGGTCCGTAGTCTTGTCCGTTTCTTCTCCAAATGAGCCCAAGTCACGTGTAATTCTTTCAAATGCCTTCCAAATGTGAAATACCTAAAAAGGAACGATTAAGTACCTATTTTGGGCATAAATGCACGATTTAGGGGGTTAAACGACCCTGAAAAAGTATATAAAATGACACCTCATCATTCTTATGTTCTGCATTCATGCTTAAACAATCTGAAGTTTCAATTCTCTCCTGCCAAACACAGTAGCCTAAAGCTAGAAGAACAAGTCTATTAATCACATTTCAAATACTATTCCTAAAAGGTTTGGAAGCCACACAACTCACTACATTACTTAATAGACACTGAGAGCTCCTTAGCTACATCAATTAACCTACTTTTGCCCATACTCTAGCTGCATAGAGTCACTAAAAAATGGATGCTCATCTGAATTTGCACTCGTCCCGTATAAAGGACATTCAAGATCCACTTTTTGTCGCCATGAGTCATAATCTTGCCCTTAGTTACCAACCACGAGATAAATGTATTTATGGGAATAAACTTAGAGAACTAAACAATGTTACCTTGGTATTGAAATGGTTTTCCTAGTTAGGTTAAGATAATCACTGATCAGATTTCACTAAGAATCTCGTAATCACCTTTTTAAATAAATTACTTGACTCTAATGCCTGAGGTACATTAATATCTCTTTGGGATAAGACCAAGTCTTATGTTCTTGATTTAGGCACAAATCAGAGAACCTTTTTGCTTCTAAGTATTTTGATTTTTGTGTGTCTTTTCATGCAGATTTTTAATCTCTTATATAGAGATGAAACTCAGGTTAATTGAATTATGAGAATTAATCGGCTCATTAATCTTATCCATATTTTTCTTCATTATAGCAATAGTGTTTACAAGACTAATTCGTTATGTTCTTTAATTTAATCTTAAAATGCCTATTAATAGGTCAAGACAGTTAGAAACAAGCTCCAACAAAGTCATGTATTCATCAGATTGAATGCTCATCAGCACGCTCATTGAAGAGCACACCTGTTGATAAGTTAAGCTGTTGATAAATAACACTTGCTAATGAGTTTACTCATTGAAGAGTATTAATTCCTGATGAGATAACTGCCTAAAGGATTAAACCTTCTAATGAGTTACTCCCTAATGAACTCACTCAAAGTTTACTCACTGAAGAGTGGAACTCCGTGATGAGTTATTAAGCTCACTGAATACCACTATTAGAGTCAGAATGGCTCAGTGATTTGATGGGTGTACACTTCATACCTCAAAGCCTATTACTAAGTGTGATCTGAAACACTCAATTGCACTAAGTTTCTAACAATCCTCTCTAATTTTCCATAATTCCTTTTGCATGAAAATAAACAATTAAACAAAACTAGTGCATAAATGAAAATATCCTGAAAACTGATTTCCATTATATTACATTACACATTCCAAATATTCAAGAATCAAAGTGTTTTAAAAATTGAACCATTCAACCCATTTAGATTACTGAAGATAACATACACATAAGTTTTTAAACACTTGAAAGCTCTCCCACACTATACAAGCCATGTGTCCATATCCATTCATGAATCTAACCGAGCAAAAAGTTCAAAGCTCTCATGAGCGCCAAAACTTCACAATGACTTAGTTCCTTTTCTTTCATTCTTACAAAGGAGCTATTAAGGAGTTATACTTTAACCTATCCTTTAGCAGGACTGAGCACATACCTTTGGATGATATGTAATTTCATGTGCTCTAGCCTCCAAGAATTCAACTTTCCTCATTGAATTTAGCTCCCAAGTTTCATTAGGAAGGAATTTGGTATCTTAACAATTTAAGACTTTGGTGGACTTTAAACGTATCCTTTTAGAAGACTTTATAACCAAGTCTCTAGCCTACCCTTTGTCAAGTGATTAGCGAAATTTTGTTGTGATCTTACAAACTCTATAGAAATCACCACATTCATGATAAGTTCTTGAATCATGTTATGCCTGACACCTAAGTGTCTAGACTTTCCATTATACATTTGGCTATAAGCCTTTTCCAATGTAGTTGCAGTATCACAACTAATAGAAATGAGTGTTGTAGGTTTAAGCCACAATAGAATCTTAAGAATCAAGTTTTTCAACCATTAAGTTTCTTTACCATCAGCTGCTAAAGCCATAAATTCATATTCTATTTTTGAACTTGTGATGCAAGTTTACTTCTTGGAAGCCTAAGAAAACACCACCCCCATGAAATAATACTCAGCTACTTGTTGAAGAATTATCTTGAGCGTTACTGATCCAAGTTGTAGTAGTGTAATTCTGCAAAACTAAAGGAAATCGAGTATAAGATAAACTATAGTCCATAGTTTCCTTTAAATACTTTAATATCGCTAACTTGCTTGCCAGTGATGAATACCAGGGTTACTAGTGTATCTACTCGATTTCCCCACTACAAATGCAATATCAGGCCTAGTACAAGTCTTGGCATACATCAAGCAGCCAATCACCTTTGAATACTCAAGCTAAGATAGAAATACCTTTATTAGGTATCACCTTACCATTATTAGGCATCAAATTCTCATTTGTATCTATAGGTTTACTCATTATAGAACAATCAAAGTAATTAGATTTCTTTAGTACCTTCTCAATGTAATGAGATTGAGTGATAGAAATATATTTATTTTCATGTTTGATCCTTATATCAAGGATAATACCAGCCTCCCCCATGTCTTTCATGGAGAACCTTGATGAGTAGAAATCTTTTTTCAGGTCTACCTGAGTTTAGTCAGTATCATAGATCAGCTATGACAATTGACAATTTTGGGTCAAATAACTATCTATCTATAAACTTGAAACATTTTACTTTGAACACATGAATAACCAATTTAACCGAAAACCGGGAAGTTATCTCGTGCATAGCCTGAAACGTCTTCGTACGTGCATCGACATTAGGCTAAGTTTACTCTACATATACTTGGCACATTACATTCATCATGGTCACATTTACAAATCACGTAAATACGACTTCATAAATATTACGTGTATTATTAAATACTTTCGCGTATGCATGCATGTTCGTACTATTTTTATTCTTATATCATAATGCTTTCTAGAAAACCATACATAAATTCAAATTTATATTTTTCCTCTTTGTTCCCTCTTCTAAACATCCCGCTCGAAATTTAAACTAAACAATTTATAAATTTTATCAATGACATCCTAAAATACTACCTTAACCCTTTATATTATTCCTCATTACCCATTTCTTAGAATATTTTACACTATAACTCCAAATGAAACACAAAACCCCTCACTAAACACTACCCATAACCAGTCCCCCCATCCTTCTTTTCTAAAACATCAATTCATGTCTCCCACTCTTGATAAGAAACCTATGGACAAACCCTTGAACCACCATATCTTACCATAGTCAACCACCATAAATATCCACCCCTTACACCCCCTCCTACCCACATTTTTCTACAGCCCATAACACCTCCCCATGGTACCTTATGTCTCCTAAATACTCCTTAAACCAACTAGACTCATTACCATTAAACCTAACTAAGAAACTAGCTAGTAACTTGCATATTTAACCCATAAATACAACACTATTACTTCCTTATTTCTCACACTTAAACAAGAAGTATAACACTCCCTTTTCTCCCCTCTGGTCCACGTCTCAGTAGCAACAAAGAACAAGGGTTCACAGTTTAGGTTATTTGGTACTTGGAAGCTTGGGTTTATACTTCCATAATTAGGGTTTTCATCTTGATTAGGGTTTTCAAGTTACATTGTTTCGAATATCATCACCTTACAGTAAGAATTCATCACAAGTTCATACACATTTTTACAACTTACATATCATGAATTACATATATTATATCACCTATACCAAGTCGTGGCTTAAAAACATGAGTTTAAAATGTATGTACATGTTACTGATGTCAGGCATAAATTCGGGTTTTCACACCTTCTTAAATGGAGTCTTGCATAAGCTTTGGCTTCTAAATACAATACTTTAACAATATTAATGAGGCCTAAAAGAAAACTAGAACCCATGGAAGTATTTTGATATTATTCGAGCAAAAACGCATAGGTACCTGATGTATACACATTTTTTAAAAATCAACTAAAAAGGGGTTTTTGAATTAAGACTTTGCTACAACACTTTATTTTAAGGTCACCTAGACATCATGCTCGAAACCTAGACCAAACAGAAGTGATCTTGTATTTTAATTTGTAAAAACAAAAGATTTGCAAATTGGTAAAAATGGGCTGAGTATGAGACTTTGATACTAAACACGACCTCCCTAGGCTGAGTTTATGGGTTAAGGCAGTAGTGAAATGTGTAGAGGGAACAATAACTTAAATTTTGCAACTCGAATCACTAAAAACGGACACCATATGAGAAAGTTACAGCTAGTAGTAAATCTGCAAAACTTATTAAAAGCTGATGAAAAATGTGAAAACGAACGGCTGAGCTACTTTGAGCTTGTTTTTTAGATCGTTAGGGTTAGAGTTGTTCTCAGATAAACTAAGTTATTGTAGTCGGGGTGGATAGCTTTCCATAGCCCCTGGAATCACCAAAAAAACGTGTTGATAGAGAAAGTTACGGTCCGTTAAAACTCTGACCTCGCGGTTAAAACATGCTGAGTAAAACCTGAAATTTCAATAAGTCTGGAATTAGCCAAATCTTTACGACCAGCCAAATTGGGCACTATTTTCAAGGCTGTTAGGTCTGAGTTGGGTGAAATGATAAACTAACTATTTAAAGTACATAACCTTTAGTTTTCAAAATTTCAGACTCACAGTTTTAGGTTCGATAACAAGGGAGTTGTTGGCTGATAAAGTAGGTAACTCGTAAATATTGGGAACTTTTGAAAACGTAAAAATAAACATTTTATTTTTCCAAAATCCACTTTTTAACTTGTAAAGCTTAAAAGCAATCATGTAGGGGTGATATAGGATTTGTGTAAATGCATACACATCATTTCACTCAAGTTTTCATTATCCTAAAAGCATATTATTTATTTAGGTTGTGGTTAGAGTTTCCGTACATCATTTTTTGTGCTTTTAACTTTTATTTCTTATATTACTTTATTGCTTGTGGTGAGTTTCATAACCCCGCTTACTCGCTTTATAATTGTTTTACAAATATCAGGGTAAGATACATTGCTCGTTTTTACATATGGATGCAAGTACATTAAACATTTATTGATTGCCTAAGTACCATTATCCCACAATGGCCCCACCATTATCATGAACCGTTAATTACTTGGTTTAAGCACGAATGCTGTGAATAGATCTATTGGGATTGACATCCCCCGTCCGGGTTTACAAGTTAGGTAAACAGACGCACTGTATTATGGAACTTTGGGTGTCTCGGGATAGACACCTATACGGGAAACAACATGTAAACACGAACTCTATTAATGCTCGGTGTCATAAGCTTAGTGGAATCATAATACATTTTATGTGATATTGTATTTGTTATAATGGCCACACTTTGAAATCTTGTGGTCCACACTACTTTTACTGAGCATGACTGATTACTAAAACCTATGAACTCACCAACATTATTGGACAGTTTAACATGTATTTCTCAGGTTCTTGAACTACATAGCTTGCTCGTGGAGTCGCATCCTTGAAGTATTTTTCTGCATAATAATGATCATTTAGATAACTTTTAAACAATTTAATATCTTGTGTTGGAATATCTTATTCTATTTTGTTGAAAACTTGGTTTGTTTTATTAATATCGAATAATTACCTTTTTAACGACTCATATAAAGGTCGTTCTCTTTATATCTTGTGCTTGTGTGCTATGAAGTCATGCCCCGGTTACCTTTCCGCTGCGATATTTTAGGGGTGTGATAGACTGGTATCAGAGCCAAGGTTATAGAGAACTAGGTTGCATAGTTAGGCCTAGACTATAACCGTTGCATCATAACATTTTATCATAAGTCTTTCGCTCGCATAAATCACAAAACTATCATACATGCTCATTTACATTAACGGTTTGTAAATCAGTACTAATACTTTTCCAAGACATTGTATAGATATACGATGGTCTTCAAAAGGTTTTCATGGCTTTACGTAATACCGTTTTACATAACATTGAAACTTGTCACAGTTTGCCGACCTCACAACTCCCTTGCTATCCAACTCCGAGTTTGAACACCCGTCCCAATACTTTTAAAACATCTATGTTATCTCATAACCCACCATCTAGAACCATGCCAATTAATTCGAACATGACTTCAGCCCATCACCTCGTAACGTCTCATTATTTTCTCTTTATTTCTTTTAATTTTGAAGAAAATGCCACTGAAAAGAAATGGTATGAGCGCAACTGCTATTGAGCAATTGATCGCTCAAAGAGTGATTAAAGCACTTGCGACTAAGGAAATTAATAGAAACAATGAAAATGTTAGACCTAGTATTATGTGAAGTGATGGTCATTAAGACTCTTGAACCTTGTATTAGTCTATTATATGTTCTCGGGAATTCTAAAATGCTAATTGGGCCTAATTACGGGCTTTAAGCCCATTAGAGATCAAGCCTAGCCTTGGAAGCCCACTTAAACCCAAGGCTAGCCTATGTAACTTACTATATAAATCCCTCTCCAAGTGTGAAGAGGGTGTTGCTCATTTTTACTCTTTAATGTGTAGTCTTTTTTCTTTTGTTTATTTCTCTCTCTAGAACATCCATCTCTCTCTACAACTACCAGCAAATTTGTATGATTCTGTTTGTGAATTGATAAGCTAACATGTGGTATCAAGAGCCTATGGTTATCTAGTGATTGTGTTTGCTTATCTAGCTTATTTCAAGCTTATTTTTTGCAAATTCCGTCCTTGTTTTTGCTTTCTAAAGCCACGGCTTGGCTTATGTTTTTGCTTATTGGTTCTTAGGTGGTGTTAAGCTCAAACTTCCTAGCTTGTTCATAGCTTAAACGTGCCTTTTCAAGAATCAAACATCGTCTTTATTTGTTGTTTTTTTGTTTTTGTTTTTTTTGGTTCGAAAGTTTTGAGAAAAAATCAAGATTTGTGACTTTGTTTGCGGTTAGATTCAGAAAAGGCTTGTACTTTTGTGTTCTAAACGTGCCATAGTATTGGTCAGCTTATATCGACAGCTTATTGTGGTTTTTGAGCTTATTCGAAAGTTTCTTAAACTTTTCATACTAGCGAGTTATCTTGTGTTCATGGTAGAGAGTTGAGTTCAGTCAAGAATATTTGTTTGTTTGCTTGCTATAATCCAAACAGGTACAACAGGTACGAAAGCGACTCGTGTACTTGTTCAAAAGTGACCTCTTTGGCAGTTACAGGTAGCGAGTTGGGAAGATGATATAGCAAGTTAGAGTAGCGAGTTGACAAAACAGGTCTTACTAGCGAGTTGGGGTAGCGAGTTGACAGGTACATTGAAGAAATTTTCCAAGGTCAAAGTCAAACGTTACGCTGTCCAAATTTTTTCAGAATAGCGAGTTTCAAAGATTCTAGCGATTTGAGCTTAGCGAGTTGTCAGAATAGCAAGTTATCAGAATAGCGAGTTGAAGTAGCGAGTTGGCAAAAAGCTTTAGCGATTTGGAGTAGCGAGTTGGCAGGTCTTACTAGTGATTTGGATTAGCGAGTTGACAGGTACATTGAAGAAATTTTCCAAGGTCAAAGTCAAATGTTACGTTGCCCAAATTCTCTTAAAGTAGCGAGTTGTCAGAGATCTCCATCTAGCGAGTTGTGGAAACAGGGCATCTAGCGACTTGTCATTCATTTTAGCGAGTTGTATTAGCGAGTTGTGACAGGGATAAGTTGAATACCTTATCTAAGCTAATTACTAAATGTCACTTTGCCGATTTTAAAACTCGTTAGAGATTTGTCCTAATTCCTTAGTGACTTGACCATAACAACAAACAATCACAAGGACTTAATCAATTCAATTTTAAATCAAAAGCAAATCATAATCACAATCACTTAAACGATCCATACTTATCATTTCACATCAATCTTTCAAAATGTCAACTCAACAAGACATTTATGCCACCGGTTCTGAAAACCGTCCTCCTATGCTTAACAAAGAGAACTACGTTCCATGGTCATCACGTCTTCTCTGTTGTGCCAAGAGTAGACCAAATGGAAAGTTAATCTACAACTCCATTATGAATGGTCTATATGTCAGACGAATGATTCCTGAACCAGGTGATCCAGCCCGTATAGTTCCTGTTCCTGAAACATTTCATGAACAAACTGATGATGAACTTACGAAATTAAAAATTAAGCAAATGGAAGCTGATGATCAAGCAATTCAGACCATTCTTCTTGCTCTTCCCGAAGACATCTATGCTGCTGGTTATAGTTGTGAAAGTGCTCAAGAAATCTGGTTACGTGTTCAACAGATGATGAAAGGTTTTGACATTGGAATTCAAGAGAAGAAAGCTAAGTTGTTTAATGAGTGGGAAAGGTTTACTTCCACTGATGGGGAATCGATTGAGTCTTACTATCATCGTTTCTCAAAACTGATGAATGATTTCAAGAGAAATAAACACTTCCCAGAAAAGATTGCCAGTAATCTCAAGTTCCTAAACAACTTACAACCAGAATGGAGTCGGCATGTTACCATTGTTCATCAAACAAAGGACTTGCATACAACAGATTACACTCATTTATATGACTTCTTGAAGTACAATCAAAAGGAGGTAGATGAACTAAGAGCTAAACAACTTGCAAAAACACAAGATCCTTTAGCACTCATGGCCAATTCAAACAATTCCTTTAAGTATCCAGTGTTTCACCCTGATCTACCATCATCTAGTACCTACATACAACAACCACTACCCATTAACAACAACTATAACCCACAACCATCACTCAACCAGAACAACATGCAACAACCTATGCCAAATCTCGAAGACATTACAGACCTCACAACAAGCTCAATTTACACACAATCTGCTTTAATGGTCAAGAGCAATTCAAACTATAAAAACTACTCTACACCAACCAACATCAACTCAAGAATTTCACCAACCTCAAAATAGTAATACACAGCCAGGTAAGAACTTGGTCAAGATAATCAAATGGGGAATCAGTTTAGACAGTATGCTGGGCAGAATGTAGGGAATAAGGTTATTCAGAATGTAGTTCAGAATCTAGGTGTTCAGAATGTTGGAAATTAGAATGGGGTAATTGTTGTTCCGGGTATAGCTCATCAGAATAGGAATGGTAATGTTGTAGCAGCACGGGCTGAGGGAAACGTAAATGGGAATAATGGTAATCAGATAAGGTGTTACAATTGCAAAGGATTGGGTCATCTTGCTAGGAACTGCACAGTCAGACTACGGAGAAAGGATGCAGCTTATCTTTAGACTCAGTTGCTGATTGATCAAAAGGAAGAAGCATGAATCCAACTGCAAGCTGAAGAGTTTGACTTGATGGCTGCTGCAGTAGACTTGGATGAGATTGAGGAAGTCAATGCAAACTGCATTTTCATGGCTAATCTGCAACAAGCATCAACTTTGGGTACTCAGACTGACAAAGCTCCTGTCTATGACTCAGACGGGTCAGTTGAGGTACAACTTCATGATAATTTCTATAATGATGAGATATTCAATATGTTTACTCAAGAGGAGTGGTATACTGAGCTACTCGAGCCCATTCCTGAACCACACCAAGTACCACAGAATGATAGTAATGTTATTTCTAAGGTTTCTTGTATGGAACAAGGTGAGGGAACAGTAGAACAACATCCTACAAATGTTGAGGAGACACGTGTTTTATATGATTCATTATATAATAATTTAGCTACTGAAGTTGATAAAGTTAACTCGGTCAATCGCAAGTTGAGAGAAACTAATCCAAATTTGACCACTGAGCTTGCTAGATATAAAAATCAAGAAAGATGTTTTGAAAGTAGTCAAGAAAAATATGACAAACTTGAAAGGTGCTATCAACAGTCTGTTTATCAAGAACAATGTCTTTCTAAAAAATTAAAAGCACTTCATTTAAGTTCATGTAAACAAATAACGACTTTGAATGAGGAAATTTCAAATTTAAGTAAACAACTTTCAAAGGAAAAATCAACCGTTTCTTCTCTTCAAGAAGAAAAGAAAAGGTTGAAGTCTGATTTCAAAATGCGCAAAGACGAGCGTCTTGATAAACAAATTGAACTTGAGAATAAGATAAAGGAATTAGATAATATTTTGGTTAAAACGGGTCAATCAATTCAAACGATGCACATGCTTTCACCTAAGCCAGACTCGTTTTACCACTCCGAACATAAAATGGCTTTGGGTTATCAAAATCCTTTATATCTTAAGCAAGATCAGCAAAAACAACAGAGTTTGTATAATGGCAAAGTTCTATTAGAAAAGCATGATCCTCCTTCTATATATGATTCAGAGGAGACACTAGAAAACCAGCAAATTATACAAAGATTAATCATCTTTCGGGGGTTTTTGTTTCTCAATCGGCC
>BQNB010113592.1:4556-19301 GCA_026074375.1 Tanacetum coccineum
ATTAGTGTATTTCATCTCTTAGTGTATTTCGTCTTTTAGTACATTTCGTCTTTTAGTACATTTCGTCTTTTAGTGTATTTCGTCTTTTAGTACATTTTATCTTTTAGTGTACCGACACTTCAACGTTGACTCGATAACTAAAAATGTTGACCTAAACTCGACACTTACGTTTTTCTACATTTTATCATAAGTTTGATAATAAAAGTATATTTTCGATGCTTTTATAAATTTTACGAAATTTCGGCATGACCTTTCTAAAATAATATAGACTTTCCATTTTTATCAATCTCGACTCGTGAAACTATCTATTTTACAAAGTGCATCTTTTATTGACTCGCAAGTATATCCGATATATTTTCGATAACACCTCAAATATTGCAACAAGTCCGTTCTAAACCTAAACCTCTTCGTCATTCAACTTACGCTTATAACAAATCCAACATCTAACTTAAATCTTTTCGCCAACAATATTTAAATTTAATATACGATGAATCTTAAATAAACGATATAGCCGTAATAATAGCAATATATATATATATCAACATAATCATAATGAACTTTTAAATGCAAAAGTACAACTACTTTTTATTTTCTTCCATTTTTAAAGAAAATATTAAACTTTGAGACTTGTAGTTTTATAGAAAACTCGATAATAATTTTCACAACGATCCGCTTTGTACACCTTGTTCGGGATGATCATACGAATGCAAAAGTACAACTTATTTATGAAAAATAAAGAGGACTTACAAAGAACACGACGAAAGGTGGATTAGAAATCGAAGAACAACCCAAACGTTGTTTTACAAATTACCCGGATGAACTAACAATCAACACAAACAATATATCTTCAAGTGGATGATCAAAGATTAAAAATGAATGGGTTTTTGTTGGTGTTTTGGTTCGGCAAAAGAGAAAGAAAAAGAGAAAGAGTAGTGTGTTTTTCTTTGGTGAGAAATGGTTAAGAATGAGCTTGTATATGTGTATATAACTAGCAAAAATCACACACACACACACACACACACACACACATGTGTGTGTGCCGTGGGATAGGAGAGGACAAGGCAAAAATGGGACCATTTTGATCTTCAAATGAGAGTTTAGTAGGTACATGGTGCAAGCCCTTATGTAGGAAATTAGTTAGGTTTGTTAACTTGTAGCAAAAATTCAAAAATGAATCATATGCATGCATGTATGTTGTAACCGGTTATGTACAAGCCAAAAGGGGGACCAAAAATATTTTTCCCACTTTCTAGGATCATAGTGCTAGTTGATGAATTAATTTCCAAGGCTTTGCATGCACATGTATAAGTATAAACTAAATGCGAAGCACGTAAATAACAAAACGAGTAACGGTAACACGAAAAATTACGAAACTTTAAATATTGCTTAAAAACATAAAAACGCATATATTGCCAAAATACTACAACGTTTGGTGTCCGGAGGCTTACCGGAGACGATTCTCAGAATAATAACGAAACAACTTCCCGGTTAAACCGTTAAAGCTATACGAAACTCTAAGAAATCAAATTTACTACACGAAACGGATACTTTAATGAAAAGAAATTATAGGTTGTCACATTCTTTCTCCGTTAAAAATGCTTTGTCCTCAAAGCTTAGGAGCAACCTCTGCAGTGGGTGCAGGAGTTGGTGAAAGTGCGGGTATTTTCTTTTGCATTTGGTCTTCCGCTCCCAGGTGAACTCAGGAACTCTCTGAGAGTTCCAGGCGCACTTTGACAATCGGAATACGACTTGTTCAGACGCTTGACTCATCGGTCCATAATCTTGACGGGTTCTTCATGAATTCAAATTTGTGCTCAACTTGGATCTCATCCAAGGGTATAGCAAGTGGTTCATCACCATGTATTTCTTCAATTTCGAGACGTGAAAGTACTATGAATATTACTCAACTATATCTGAAGTTCTGTCGATAAGGCATACGGTTCTATTTTTGGCAATGATCTTAAAAGGTCCAATATAACGTGTGGTTCAGCTTCCTCGTTTGCAAAATCGTATCACTCCTTTCAAGGAGACACTTTCAACATGACCATATCTCCTTCTTGAAAACTCAAAGAGGTTTTCGTCTTACATCCGGCATAGCTCTTTTGACGATCCACGGGCGGCTTGGATTATGGGCTCTGATTTGAACTATTCTCTCGGTTGTATAGTGGTATGATCTCTGGGCCAGTGAGCTGACTGTCTCCAACTTCAGCCCAGCAGATGGGTGATCGACACTTGCGCCCATACAACGCCTCAAACGGAGCAGCCTTAATGCTGGTATGGTAACTGTTGTTATATGAAAATTCTACCAACGGTAAGTGTTTATCCCAACCTTTTCCAATGTCGAGTACACAGGCACGTTAACATATCCTCTAACGTCTGATGGTTTCTATCACTCTGACCACTCGGTCTTTGGATGTAGGCTGTACTCATATCCAATAGAGTACCTAGTGCTTTATGAAGAGACCTCCAAAAATGTGAAGTAAATTTTCCATCGCGATCAGAGATGATCGAAACCGGTACTCCATGCTTTGAGACTACTTCCTTCAAGTATTGGTCTCGTCAATTTTCTAACGTGTCATCTTCTTCTCATAGGCAAGAAATGAGCAGACTTAGTGAGACGATCAACGATTACCCAAATAGTGTTCTCCAACCTGCCCAGCCACTGTCACTTGGCAGTTTAGTCCAAAGTCCTATTTGTTTATGTTCTCCCATTTCCATTGTGGGATCTCTGGTGTTTCTGATATTCTATCTTATACTTTGCACATGTTAAATCCTTGCTGACATAAGTGGAAATATCTCGCTTTCATGTTAGGCCATCAATATAAATTTCTTCAAGTCCTGATACAACTTATCTGATCCAGGGGGGATGGAATACTTTGACTTATGCGACTCGATGCATAATCAAGGCCCTAAACTCTCCGTAACAGGAATCACATCTTAGATTGTTCAAAATAAAGTTCCGTCAGAGCGAGGTTCTCTAACTTGTTAATCATTTGGCCAGCAATATCTTCGTTTATGAAGTTCTCTTCTTTTCTGATCGATGATGCACTCATAAATCTGATTAGGAAGGTTTAGCCCTATAGTCCATAACCAAGGCTCTGAAACTCGTAGCCGGCTTGCTTCTTCCTTTCGAATAAGGGCAATCAGCCACCACGTTCGACTTTACTGGATGATATCGAATAATTTCACAGTGTAGTCGCCTCAACAATTCCATATACAAACGTCTTTGCTCTATCAGCTCCTTCTGGTCGAGTATGTGTTGTAAACTCTTATGATCAGTGAACACAACGCACTTGGTACCGTACAGATAATGTCTCCACATTTTTAAGGCAAACACTACTGCACCAAGCTCTAGGTCGTGTGTGGTATAGTTCTTCTCGTGAACCTTGAGTTGGCGGGATGCATAAGTATGACCTTCTCATCTCGCATACATATAAACGCGCCCACCCTTTATGCGAAGCATCGCAATTACCACGGAAGTTCTCATTCCCTTGTAAAGCACAAATTAGGCGCACTACATAACTTTTGCTTCAACAACTGGAATGCAGTTTCTGCCTTTTCTCCCCATTCAAACTTCACGCTTTTCTGAGTCAACTTTGTCATAGGTCTAGCGATTTTTGAAAATCCTTCGATGAATCGTCGGTAGTAACCGGCCAAACCTAAGAATTGACGAATCTCGGTGGGTGTCTTGGGTGACGCCCAATCCTTGATTGCCTCAATCTTTCGACGGGAATCAAAATGATCTGCCTTCACTATCAATCACGTGACCAAGAATTTGTACCTTCGACACCAAACTAACACTTTGGAACTTGGCGTACAATTCTTCACTTACTTCAATAATTCTTAGAACAACTTAAGATGCTCCTTCTATGCTCCTTTCTGATTTTGGTGTAGATCAATTTATTCATCGATGAATACATATCGAATCTATCAGATATGGTTTGAACACACTATTCATAAGTCATTGAAAACTGCGGGATTTGCGTTAATCAAGCCAAACAGCATTACTTGGAACTCGTAGTGATCATAGCGAGTCCTAAAGATGTCTTTGAAATGTCTTACTCCTCGAACTCGAGTTGATGATAACCAGATCTCAGGTCAATCTTAGAATAGACTCTTGATCCTTGTAGTTGATCAAACAAATCGTCGATTCTCAGAAGTGGGTATCGGTTCTTCACAGTAAGCTTGTTCAGTTCACGATAGTCGATACACATCCGAAAAGAACCATCTTTCTTCTTGACAAACAAAACTGGTGCTCCCCAAGGTGAGGAACTCGGCCTTATAAATCCTCATGTCAGGAACTGTTACGGGCTACTGAGTTCGTCTACTCTTGCATTTGGCTGGTGACTATTCGATACGGTGGCTAGTGATACTGGTGCAACCAGAACCAGGCGAATCATGTCGATTTGATATTCAAACTTGTCTGAGCAGAGGTAATCCAGGCAAAATCTTCTGGAAAGACTTATGCGGAATTTATCGTACGATTGGCACATCATAATTTGCTTCATTTCCAACTTCATCTCAGCTTTATTGGTCGTAACTGGTGACAGATAAACCTTGACTTACTTTTTCACAATATTACTTTTGGGTTCGTGCCGCGATATGATATTCAAACTTATTCCCGCTGTCGTAATTATCACTCGGATTATTAAACACCTCTTTTCCATAAGGTATACGGACAACCTTCTCGTCACAAACGATCAACGCGTGGTATTTCGCAACCAATCCATAACCAATGATGGAAGTCAAAATACCAAGCTCTACGGGCATTAGATCTATGTCGAAGGATGACTAATAGTCCTAACGTGCAAAACCTCTAAGTACAACTTCATTTTTTTTCTGAAATTCTTCCATCGGCAGTTCTACGGCCATAACTAGTGTCTAAAGTGGTTGTGTACATAAGCAAAGCACTAAAGGTAGACGACACAAAACTTCTATCGGCACCCGAATCGAATAACATGGAAGCATAACAGTTATTGAGAAGAAATGGAATTGTGATTAAGTTTGGAATCAGGGTTTGTTCCTCCTCCTCTAATGGCGTAAGATCTCGCGTAGTTTTCGTTACCTCCAGCACCCTCCCATTCATACCTCATTGATTCACCTATGGTTTCCAGACGGGTTTCCATTCTTGTTTCTTGTCGGTTTCCACGGTTCTGATCCTCAACTTAGACAATCTTCCGGACATGTCCTGGTCTTCCACAATCATAACAAATAAATACCATGCTGTTTTCCTACTGAAGCCATTGTAGTGTTTGGAGCATTAGAGCCCCTACAATCCCTGATTGATGTCCATCACATTCTTAAGTTTCCAAACCTCAAAGTACACAACCCTTCATGATGCAACCTACACTTGTTGCAGTAGGGTATGGCCAGCATATCCCTTCTTTAATTGTTCTCCAGCGTCTTAGGCTCTGGCCAAATTATTGTCCTACTAGCATTTTGCCTCTTAACGGCGGTTTTGCTGTCCACACGTTATCCTTAGATTGCTCTCCATCCTCTATTTTTCTCAGCACTCCTTCGCAGCGCATAACCTTGGACTACTTACTTGTCACCATAAGTTTGGTTAGCAATGGTATAGCTTCTGGAGCTCTGGCTGGGAATTTGCAAGCAATCACATCTCCCTTGTAATGTTGTCGGTAAACCTAAATAAACTTTCTAACTCTGTCTTCTTCATCAGGGGGACAATTCTTGTACACAACAAAATCAATCTCCTGGAAACCTTTTAGGGTAAGCAGTAAAGTCGTTTCACTTTCAAGGCCAAAATTCCACAACTCGAGTCTCCATCTTATGGATTTCATTCATGGGACAAGTACACTTCTGTTATCAACTTCTCAGTAAAACCAATTCATGGCCATATGCCGCCTCAACACCATGGTTCTCTATGAGAGTTACACCAGGTCAAGCACTGTCTCTGCAGTGTGCTGTAGCTATTTCAACTTGATACTTCTCGTGTGGGCTACAATTACTGTATTGAACTCAGTCTCAATATTAGCAAACCAGAGGGTCAATCCGACAACACCTTAAGTTACGGAGAAATTATGTGGCTTGCACATTCTGAAGTATTGGAAGTGCACTCTCTAGCCACTGGCATGAAACCTCCATAGTTCAATACCTATGATTTAACAAGTTTGTTTCCATTTGCCGTTTCCTCATTCCCTACATTCCTTTTCTCGTTCTAGCTCTTGTTCATCAACATTCTATTCAGGGGTTCAAGGGTCCTTGCGGCTTCACGAGCCTCCATCTCTTCAGCTACTCGAGCAGGATAACCAATTCTTCAACTCATCTCGAGTCATTGTACGCTCCTGGATCGTGTGTTAGGAATCTTCCTACGACACAACATTTATAACGCTTGGTAAGATTTCTAGGCGATGCGAAGATTACTAACGATATTAATTAAATTTACGGTATTAACCACAAGAAAATACACGATCAAAATTACATTCATGGTAATCAAAAAAGCATGACCGCAAGAGCATAAGTAAATCAAATCATGACATCATATCTAGATAAATATCAATATCATATCTCGAACATTAGTGATTACATCACAACGTTTCAAAAATACAGAAATAATACGAGTCTAATATCTCTACGGTCATCACTAAACGCTACTACTAAATGCTGCAATACTAACGGACATCTCTAAGAACGGTAGCCCATGTGCTTCCTAGCACACGCCTCAAGTCTGCCAACTCTCACTCGATCATAAAATCGAAGTCGTCGCATCTGTCTCAACTCCCTCTGCATACGTGACATGCCGCATTGGAGTCGGTCAACTCTCTGACTCTCAACACTCATGGTGCCTCTAAGCCTCCTGTTATCCCTCTCCAACTCAGCAATCCTCTCAGTCAAAACAATAACTGCCGACTCAACCCCAACCATCCTGTGTCCCTGCTCTCTCTGAACTCCCTCAATAGTCTGTATACGATGGACTGGGATAGCCTGAGTGTGATCATGGAACCTCTGAACCAAATCTCCCAATGTCTCATACGTAACCTCTACTACTCCCTCCTGAGACTGGCTAGGAAATATCCTCTCGAATCACAGGAGCGTAATCCCTCTACAACTCTGACCCTCAACCGGGCCTCTCACACCCGTCTTGATCTCCTCTCGATCAATAGCCTCAACTACAACTCTAGCATCAATATCCGCTATCCCTAAAAGCATATGCGTAAGCAAACACTCAGTCATCTCTGCCTGAATCTCTGGTATCACTATCATGCTCTAAATGAGGTCATCACTATCCATGCAATAGCATCATCCCTCAAACTAAATATCATCTTGGATAACCTCTACTCTGCCAGATAAACCAAGAATCCTTAACCTTTAGTCGATGGTATCAATCAGCACCACAGACAGGGATTAAGCTCCGGATACAGGTGATAATGCAGGTACAGATGTCATGGGGGACCTACGTCTCTTGCGAGATGGCCCCGCAGAAGTACCGGTAAATCTGGTAAAGAATGATTTGACAATGGGTGTCTCGTAGAAGATCAGATGAAGAATGTCGAAATGAAAATCTGATGATGCCTCTGATGACGAATCTGAAGAAGAATGATCGGTATAATGTCTCACAGCAAGATGATGAGTGGGTAACGGTCTAACCCTCTTCCTTGCGGTCATCATGTGTACCGGGCCGTTAAGATGGTAGCGGTACGGTCGACCATGGGGAATAGGCTGTCCAGGTGCTAGAAGCATAACTCGACGACGAGGTACGATAGGTGATCTCTGGGTAGAAGCGGTAATCTCGTTGAAGGTGTATCATGGGTAGGTGATGATGGTGTATTTGGTGTATCATTGTCTGTGAGGTCTCATCCGATGTAAAAATGGTGAGATTGCTGGTAATGTTGTATATTGGGGTCTGATGATGATCTCTGATTGATCTGAATTTGTATTCAGATGCTGGGGTGTAATCTGAGAAGTGTGTATAATGTTGGGGATGGTGGTATAGTAGGTGTCTCTGTGGGTATCACTGGTGTGTCAGTTTGAGTAGCAGGTGGAGTAATCACTGGTGTGGTGTCAGGAACTAAGTAGTAGGATAGTATCGGAACAGAGATCACTCGTCAGCAGGTGTCACCTACGCTATTCTCAGATGAATTCCGAGAAATCGAGATAACTGAAATAGCCATAACCTGCACAAGCAAAGTTCATATTATTCATCTTTTATACAAACATGCATGAGCCAAAATAGGGTATGGTGGATGGGTAACTGGACTGAATGCAAAAACGAATGAATGAGTCATAGAGTACGTCATGGATGAGGATTGAGATAAGAAAACACTGAGAAATAATAGGTTATACTTGTAGTCTAAATACGTATATATTATTTACGTAGCATTAGTTATGTTTAAAGTACTATGTAAGATCAGTAGGACATAATCACGTAGGAATCACGACTGCGTTATATCCAGACACCTAGTTTATACTACCTGGTTCTCTATATCCTTGGCTCTTGATTACCAACTGTCACACCCCAGACGGGGCCTGACGGAACACGTGTCAGGAGGCCGTGATTGATTGATCATCTCATGTACAATGCTTAAAGAACGACCTATATGGGTACGTTTTGAAAATAAACACGTTGCTTAAATGATAAATAATAATAATAAGTTTTACATCGATTATATTTAAAAGATTCAAAAGTTAATGCGGGAAGCTTAAATATGTTCAACAAGGTATTTAATAAGAATTGATTACTCTCTAGGTTATACACGGTAACAGGCACATTTAGACTTCAAACATAAGTCAATCAACAGCATCATTGCCTAAGCACCTGAGAAAAACTTGCTTTAAAACGTCATAAATTAAAGTTGAAAGTGAATTCATAGGTTTAGTTCATATCTCGATGTTTCTGTGGTCAACAAGATATAACACGTATGCGACAGTTATATACAAATACAACTTCCAAATAAAAGGTATTTACGTTGCGCTTAGCTCATGTCCCCGATGATTATTTCGGTTAGAGCATTGTATATTGCTAGTTGATACAAGCCCAGTGGGAACTGACAAATGTCTAACCTTCTTAGTTCACGTCACTGGTATTATAAGTTTTTCGGGCATCACGTGGGTAGTAGAGCGCTACTCCCATACCACCGGGGATATAGGGTTTTTTAGTACCATTTGAATCTTTTTTATCACTCGCGGTAAACATCGTCCCAGGGTAATCAAAAAAAACACAAAAACTCAACCAAACCAAAAACCCCACCCCAAAACTAACACACCCCATAAACATTGAACACACACAAACGCACACAGAAACCAACTGCAAAAACATACCACTAACAACCCAAAACACACCCCCCCCCCCCACGCACACACCTCACACCAAAATGCACAACAAACAAAAAAGCAAGACCAAACACACTATCCCACACACACTGCACCCCACCCCCCACCTCCCCCCCCCCCCCCACCCCCCCCCCACCCCCCCCCCCCCCCCCCTCTCCCCAGCCCCCCCCCCTCCAATCCCCCCCCCCCAACCACCCCCCCTCCCCCCCCACCCCCCCCCCCCCCCCCCGCCCCCTTCCCCCCCCCCATCCCCTCCCCCCCCCCCCCCCCCCCCCCCACCCACACCCCCCCCCTCCCCTAATCCTCCTCCCCCCCCCCCCCCCCCCCCCCCCCCCCCCCCACCCTCCCCTTCCCCCCTCCCTTTCCCTTCCCCTCCCCACCACCCCCCCCCCACCACCCCTCCCCCCCACCTCTTCCCCCCCCCCCTCACCCCCTCCCACACCCCCCCCCCCCCCCCCACCACACCCCCCCCACACCACCCCACACTCCCCCCCATACCCCAAGTCAAGAGATTGGACGGTTTCATGATAAGTGGGCTGTGTGGTCTAAATGCCTATTAGGAACACGTAAACAGGGTAAATCTCACGCAAGTATTTGTGTCCTGTTTTAAAAGCAAGCTATTATTTATCACCCCAAGTTATAAAACATTTATTCAAAACGAGTAAAAGAGTAGGGCTATGAACTCACCTTATACGGGTAGTGGATCAAAAGGAATCAATCAAGTGAAAACGAATTTCACGGTTCTAGCGACAACCTATCATATAGTTGTCGTTTAAGAATGATGTACAACGAATAATGCTTACGCACGAATGATCAACCAAGCACAAGTAGGAAACGAGTATCCCTTTTTAAAACGTACTTTCGAAAGTTATAAGTTTTTGACAAGTCTCGACACTTCAAAAACATCTTAGAATATTTTGTTTAGTGTATTTATGTCTTTTTAAGTGTATTTCGTCTTTAGTGGATTTGTCTTTTAGTGTGTTCGTCTTTTAGTGTATTTCGTCCTCTAGTGTATTTCGTCTTTTAGTGTATTTCGCCTTTTAGTGTCCCGACACATCAACGTTGACTCGATAATAAAAAATGTGACCTAACTCGAAACTACGTTTTTCTACATGTTTTCATAAGTTTGATAATAAAAAGTATATTTTTGATGCTTTTAAAATTTTACGAAAATTTCGGCTTGACCTTTCTAAAATAATATTGACTTTCCATTCGTTATCCACATCTCGACTGTGAAACTATTTATTTTACATAGTGATCTTTTATTAGACTCGCACGTAATCCGGATATATTTTCGATAAACACCTCAAAATATTGCAAAAGTCGTTCTAAACCTAAACATCTTCGTCATTCACTTAGCTTATACAATCCAACATTCTAACTTAACTATTTTCGCCCACAATATTTAAATTAATTACGATGAATATTAAAATAAACGATTCGCCGTAATAATAGCAATATACTATATTATATTCAACATTATAATAATGAAACTTTTTAAATGAAAAAGTCACCTACTTTTTATTTTCTTCCATTTTTTAAAGAAAAATATTAAACTTTGAGATTGTAGTTTTATAGAAAAAAACTGATAATATGTTCAAACGATACGCTTTGTACACTTGTTCGGGATGATATACGATGCTAAAAGTACAAATTATTTATGGAAAAACCAAGAAGGACTTACAAAGAACACGGATGAAGGTGGATTAGAAATCGAAGACTCAACCCATAAACGTTGTTTTACAAATTATCGGATGATCTATAAATCAACAAAACAAATTATCTTCAAGTGGATGATCATGATTTAAAATGAATGGTTTTTGTGGTGTTTTGGTTCGGCAAAAGAGAAAGAAAAAGAGAATGAGTAGTGTGTTTTTCTTTGGTGAGAAATGGTTAAGAATGAGCTTGTATATGTGTATATAACTAGCAAAAATCGCACACACACACACACACACACACACACACATGTGTGTGCCGTGGGATAGGAGAGGACAAGGCAAAAAGGGGACCATTTTGATCTTCAAATGGGAGTTTAGTAGGTACATGGTGCAAAGCATATACTGTAGGAAAATTAGTTAGGTTGTTAACTTGTAGCAAAAATTCAAAAATGAATCATATGCATGCATGTATGTTGTAACCGGTTATGTACAAGCCAAAAGGGGGACCAAAAATATTTTTCCCACTTTCTAGGATCATATAGTGCTCTTTGAGAATTAATTTCCAAGATATAGCATGAACATGTATAAGTATAAACTAAATGCGAAGCACGTAAATAACGAAACGAGTAACGGTAACACGAAAAATTACGAAACTTTAAATATTGCTTAAAAACATAAAAACGCGGATATTGCCAAAATACTACAACGTTTGGTGTCCCGGTTCGCTCCCGGAGACGATTCTCAGATAATAACGAAACAACTTCCCGGTTAAACGTTAAAGCTATACGAAACATCTAAAAATTCAAATTACTACACGGAAACGGCTACTTTAATGAACGGAAATTCTCGGGTTGTCACACCAAACAACCCCTACAATCGAGTACTTTTGCTACTCCACGCACACAATTAGGATGCAAATATCAGAACAATAGCCGATAATGAATCTAACAATAACAAACTAGAAACAATACCTGATCTATGACATCACAATTCAATACAATCGGCATTAGTCAAAATCAGGTCAAGACTCGTGTAATTACATAAGTAGCTCAAAATTAGGGCAAAAAATGACGTTCAGAATTGGGGAAAAATAAACCGACATCGCTTCATCTCAATTAGCTCGAGCAAAATCACAATCACATCAAAAAAATAGTAAATTGATAGGGAAAAAGAAGAATTAAACCTTGATTGAACTTTTCGATGGCTGATGCACGGTGGCGACGTGATCGACGGTGGTAACGGGGAAGGAAATTAGGAATGGTGTGGTGGAGGAGCACGGTGTGCAATCTGAAAGTGTTGGTTTCTTTTGATAATTTAGAGGGAAGTAACAAAGTTTTGTGATGTTTTAGAGGGAAGGATGTTGCTCAGATAAGAATATAAGAAAATTAAAAAAATATTTTTTTTAATAGTTTCCGACAGGTTAACGACGAGTGTTTTTGTTGTCGGTACTGCGTCGGAAAGTCGACGGTATGCTATGTAAATTACCGACGGAAATCTATCTGTCGGAAAATCTGTCAGTGAAGGTCACATTTCTAGTAGTGAATTAAACAATGCCGAATCTGTCTTAAAATACTCCGTAGTACTGTAGAAATTTATAAAACAAACAGCTTACCGTGCACCACAAAGGCACCACCAGTTTTCAGCTATTTGAGCAAGCTTCTGTTTCCGCCACATTTTTCTTAATTTAACCACCAGAAAAATATCTACTTTTAAACAAATTCACAACTTACATATTCAAGATAATTTAGACACCTGGCATATGCAAAAGAGTAGAGCTTGATGGAGTTAAGCATTCTTTACTACTATCATAAAATGCGAACATAACTCTGAACCTAGGTTTACCAAAATTACTATTCTCGTTTATCTTCACTTGCAAATTTCTTCCCCAGCAGTGCTCAATTTTGTAAGTGCAATCTCTTAATACTGAAAAAGTGAAGCAGATAACTATATTACTTTCATACAGGTTAAACCCTCACTTTATAAGTATTTACCAATTTATAAAACAAACTTACTTCCTGCAAATGGGTACATGAAGTCATAACCCCAACAAGTTGTCCGCCTACACACCAACCCACTATAATGATCTTCGAGAGGATTATTCCAATCATCTACAGGAAGATTTATTCAAAATATAAAATAACAAGCCAAAGAATTGCGAAGCAAAGTGAACCCTACTATAGTACTATTACAATTCACAGGTGGCAAAATGGATGGGTCAAAACATGCCACTTTCAGTTTGGTAATGCTTTGGGCAACTTTTAACACAGATATGTACCGAATTCAGTATTTCAGCAAACTTAGAGATTTTTTGGGGGTCAAATTTAAAAATCGGCTCATTCCCAAGTAAGGTCAAGATTGCCACCTATACATACCATCTGTATATAAAAAGTAAGACAATAAAAAGAATTCAGGATAAGCTTAGTTTAACCTTGACTAGTCACTGGATTGCAAGTTGGCAACCAAGTATCCTGAGGAAGCACCTTGTGTAGATCTATTGTGTAAACAGTTACAAAACAATGGTTAATTTACAAGATTCTACCATTCATTTAAAAGGTCATAAAATAGTGCAAGTTTTCTTCAAAGAGTATACGTTGCAATGTTCATGGGGTAGCCACGTAGGATATTAAGCTGTTGAATAATATTAACCTTTCATAGCTTTTTTGTTTTCCTTTTTCAGGCAAATCAGCTTAGCTACCCTTGTGCCTTTCATCTTACCTGTGCCTGTCAAATGACAACAACAATGAAGAAAACAAGACAGAAGTTTATCCGGATGGTGTCATAACAAGACGAAACAAGGTCTATATAGCATGCATCTAGAGATGTTGATATCACAACTGTAAATACCAATCAATAACAAAAATATAACAAAAGAAACCAAGTACGCGAGCTTAAAGAAGGCATACCACAAATCCAAGACATTCTCGACAACTTGCACAGATACACAGGTTTAGCACGGTGTTTACTGAGAGAAATCAAGCCACGTACCCTGTTGCCATTCTTCCTACCTGGGCATACAAAATGAGAAATATGATACACACAAAGTGACAAATAAATCCTAATTTGTGGATAACATATTTCTTGCTATATATATACTCCCTCCGTTCCAAAGATATTGCTCACATTTCTATTATAGTTCGTCACAAAAAAATGCCCACTTCTAATAATTGATGGTTTAATTTTTACTATTTTTCTTATTTTATCCTTCAGTAATTTACTATTATCAGAGCTTTTCCAAGTGATGGTGTCTTGAAACTAGGGTACAAATGACATTTTAGCAACTAAATAATGCATTCAATGCACGCATCTTAAAATATGTTTGATGTTTGTTATGTTTGTGGACAACAGAGATGGGATGGAGGGAGCACTAAAAAACAAGAAAGAAAATAAGCATACCTGTGGCAAACCACAAGCCTGAGACACTGTCCAATCTAGGCTACAAAAGAGTCGAGCTTTTATCGAGCGCTCGAGTTCGACTCAATCGAGTCGAGTTTTTTTCGAGCTCAAGACTAATCCCGAGCCCAATAAACCAGCTCGGAACACATAACAAACCAAGAGCTCAAGTTTTTAAAAGCTCAGCTAGAGCTTTTCGAGCCTTCATACGCAAATATATTTCTATTATATATATATAAATACATAGCACATGGGATAATATAAATATTGGCCTACTCATAAGTATTTACCACGTAAATAATTAAATATATATTCTTGGAAGTACTTTTTAAACCCTAATGCTCCTTAATCCTTATACTATGCCTGATTAGTTCTCGGATTTTGAGTTTATTGATGAGTTTGGCTATTG
>BQNB010113593.1:3914-21908 GCA_026074375.1 Tanacetum coccineum
TACCCTACGGTCACGCGACCTTTAGTCACACACACTCGAAAAATCATGTGTGACTGTATGTATATCGTCACACTTTTTTAGTGTAGCCAAATCCACTTCGTGTTCTAGTGCTATTATGATTTACCGTCATTACTCCCTTGCTTTAAACCTGTCCAATCACAAACCAAATATAGGTATGAACCCCTTGAAGAAGACACTGATTACATATCAGAAGACGAATCAGAAATAGGATAATAAAGGATGATTAATCACACGAACGGCGATAAACCCTATACACCTAAACCTCAAACTGAAGATGGAGAATTAAGCTCTGACGAAGACCTAGATGACGGGTTAAAAACAGAGATGGAAAACACATGTGTAGACAAGACAAGGAGAATAAGGAAGACGCACGGGTCTCCATTCTCAAATCGCTAGTTGGCGAATGCAAGGCGGTTTACGCCAATAAGGGTCACTTTCATACAAACATCTTCTAGACATTCTGAGGGGGAGGGTGGGCGCGGGTAGGTCCATGGGTGGTCTGTTTATTATGGCGATGATGAACACACAAAAATGGCGAGAATTCGTGGTCCATGTAAGGGAGCGCACCTGTGTATGCTACCACCTAAGAATTGTCCCAGGGAATAGTTTTTCACTCTTCTTTGCACCAATGATAGTCTTAATTTATATGCTATAACAGATTTAGGAGCTAGCGTTAATATCATGCCTAGATCAATTTTTGAACATTTAAAAGTAGCTAACCTTAAGAAAATCGACATGCTAGTTGAGATGACTGATATGTCAAGAAAGGTCCCATTAGGAATTGTTGAAAACACCTTGGTAAAAATTAATAAGTTCCTATTCCCTTCTGATTTCGTAATTATAGACATGTTAGGGGAACCTAATGAAACAATGATTCTTGAGAGACCATTTCTAACAACCATACATGCTCAGATTGATGTTTTTAAAATAGAAATTTCATTAGCAATTGGAGAGGATAGGGTTTTGTTTGATATGGATGGTAGTGTGTGTAACAACCCGAGTTTTACGACGGGTATGACGATCGCGAATTCGACGTCATAATTATTATTTTATAAGTTCATGAGAACGAACGTTGACATTTAAAATGTTATTTGTCGTGAATAATTATTTTCGTATTTTATTACGAACGAAATTTGGAAATTTTTATTTTTGTCGTTTCGCGAGTCAACGTTTGACCACGCGACCATTAAGCGTTTTGAGTATCGTAGAAATTTTGACGCGCTTCGTTATTATTTTTATGATGATAATTTGTATTTTATCGTCCTCGTCCTGAGTTAGCCGAAACCGAGTCAAAACTTTATTTTGACATGAGTTAATATTTTATTAAAAGTTTTAAACCAAATTAAGTGTGACGGAAAATAAATTTAGTCACGAAGGTGTAATCCCGAGCCATGGTTGTCGGTTTTTATTTAAGTAAAAGTTGGCATGTCAAAAATCTAAAGATAGAAAAGAGGAAGGACTTTGTATTGCAAATGGCCAAAAGTACTAGATGTATAAAAACATGTTTACATCCATATTATATTCATGAAACATAACACACTTTTTAAATTCTTTCTCCCTTCTCCACCTTGGCCGCCGACTTGCCACCAATCCATGGCGCCGGAAACACACCGATGGCACCTGATAAACCCCTTGGCACGTGGAAAAATACATCAATCCAATCAAGTTAAATATTCCTATAATCCCCCTCGTTATTGGACCGTTACTATAGACTAAGTTTTCCCACCAAAAATATATAACATGCAATGAGTATTTTTGGAGTTAGAGTTCGAGTTAGTTTCAAACATTTTGGTTTAAAAGAGGGTGTTTATCGAAACTAGATAATCATTTTTGGAAGCTTGGTTAATTGGAAAAATATTTGATTTTGTATGTTGGGTTTGGTTCGAGTCACGGATAAACAAGAAGACGATTTCGATTAATGATCATTGCTTATACAGCTTTGAAAGCAATTTTAATACTTGTATTATATTTGTTTTCCGCGATTTGGATTTTTGGTTCTAGAATAATTGTCAAGTGAAGAAATCCGATTGAATCTGCGTTGACTTGATTAGATATATATTGATTGATCAAAATTGGTTGGGCTAGGTGTATTTGTAAGTTTGTTTGAAGCAAAAATGATGTTTTAATGAGTTTTTAAAAATACAATTTCGAGCAAAAAATTTGGCTCAGATTTTGAGTATCAAGATTTTATAAAAACTAATTTTTGATGAAGAAATATGATAGAGTTAGTCCTAATGTACGTATTGGTTATTCGAACGTCCTGTAACTCCTAATAACAAAGAAGTTACGGCGAAAACAAGATTTGAAAACTTAAAAATGTTTCCAACAGCTATGGTAATTTATTTGGTTGCTGATAGAAATTTAAACGCTCGTTTTGAGCACTTTCGAGTCCGTTTCAGCCTTCCGGTGAAACACGAAAGTTGCTCGAAATGACATCTTACTTTGTCGCGAGGCTTGCTAGTTTTAAAATCGAGTAATAACGGGTCAAAACACATTGAGTATATGTCTTTTACTGTGTGACTGTTAGTTGCCTAGTTGCAAGATAGATCTATTAGGTTTGACAACCCTGTCCGGGGTTTGAATCCGTTGGTAAGCACCCTGAACGGGATGAATGTGTTGAGTTTCGGTACACGGGCTCATTTAGTTGGAAATCATTATTTTTATAACTTGTCTTACGAGCAATGTTATATGTTTTGTTGAACCAAATATGCGTTCTAACTATTATGTGTAAACTCTCTGAATTCACTTAACGTTTTGTTGACCTTTTTAAGCATGTATCTCAGGTTTGGTGTTGTTGATGGCTTGGATGGGACAAAACGCGGATATCAAGGACGGTGTCTTGGTGAAGTAGTGTCATGAATTAAAACGATGTTTTTAGAAACCAAGTCATGTTGTGACTTTTGGAATTAAATTTCTACGTTGGTATTGGGACCTATGTAACTCTGATTCTTTTCAAACGAAATAAATAAAATTTATTTAACAAACATATCTTTTATAGTTGCTTGTTATGACTTGTGTGATTGTATCGTGAAGTAGCACCCCAAATGTTGTATTCTGCTGCGTATCGTATTTTGGGGGTGTTACAGTGTGAGTCACTCTAACATCCTTGTTGAAAAAGTTTACATGGCAAACTCTATTCAAGAAGAGGAGTCCTTTAATCTTCTCGAAATAGGAGATGATTTATTTTCTTATGAATCCCATGCATGTTTACAATTAGATCCATGCACTCAATCTTGGGATAATGAGAGCATAGACACCTTGGATTCAGTTGATAATATGCAAGAACTTGAAGTTGAACATGAGGGTATGGTGCGAGGCCCAAACTTAGAAAGAATAACATCAAGATGGCATTTGTGTAAACCTGTTTGGGTGTTTTATGATAATGAATGTGGAAAGTATTACGGAATGTGGCCTACGTGTAATCCTGATTTAAGCTTTTGGTGTGGGTACGATGCTATTTATGGAAAAGGTGAAAATGGAATGCTCGAACAATGTATGTGCTTTCGGGATCATGAAAGACAAAGTGTTGGAGTAAATCGTATGATATTTGCTAACTTCTTTAAGGTAAGATATGGAAATAAGAGTATATACGATGCAACCCGTGAAAGGCTATACTACGAGTGGGTTGCACAAAATACCGAGTTTAATGATAACTACATTTCACAAAAAAACAACAATTTATGATAACCCCTGCAAGTATCACCATGAGTACCCATACTCTTACTTTCCTCAAAAAGATAAGGGTATGCAAAAACCATGGGAGCCTTGGTTTAATGAGGGGTCTACAAAAAGCAAGTCACTTAGGAATCAGGAAAGCACCTCTCAAGACTTTACTTCTAAGGAGATTACTGACCAACTTCATCAGGAGAACCCGATTTCAAAAATAAAAACCTGCTTCCTTGATTTCCTACAACCATAGCTTAGAAACCACTTCCCTAATGGGATTAATCAAATGAAGAATTGGTTAAGCAATTAATACAGACATACGGAATGTCTGTAAGTCGTGTTCGACGAAGTGCATAAAGAGTTGTTGAGAGATAGAGTTATTCGATATTAACTATGATAAAACACATGACAACCCATACTCGATGAGGTTTGATGAATACAAGGAAGTGTTTGACAATGAAATTGAACAGTTGGCAAATGAATATAATTTAAGAATTAGGAAGAAAGGATATGGCCTACATGATGTATGGGAACAATGCAAAAAATATCATACCGATACAGTATACCCATGGCGTGATGAAGGATTCGAGGAACAAGAGAAATGGGAAAGTGGTATCGAAAAGACAGATTATAAACCACCCTTAGTTAAGATTGAAACCTTTGAAATTAAAAGGTACTCTTTCATGGGAAGAAAGAGTTTTATGTGTATAACCAAATAGTTAGACGATGCCTTGCCTTTAGGAAGAGTAAGCGGATCAAGATTCATGGGAATGATTAGGAAATAAATGAGCAAAGAAGAAGATGCCTAAAGAAATACGTAGAGCGTCTTGAGTCTAACTTAAAGACTCGTTAATAAACAAAAGTGCTTGTCGGGAGACAACCCGTCTTTTATTTGATTTTATGCATATTAGTTGGTTTATATGTTTCTCACTTTGATTTACAGGTTCTCGCAGCAAGGAAATGGAATTCGAGGTTAATTCAACTCGTATTCATGTGGTTATGTTTGGGCGTAACTACTAGAGTTATGCCATAACAAACATGGTTATGGCATAACCCTTTCTTTGGTTACGCCGTAACTAGTTATAACTAAAAAAATTAAAATTATTTTTCAACATGATTATGGCGTAACCCAACTCTTAGTTACACCATAATCTCCTTTTGAAAACCTGAATTAATTTGAAACTTTTTCAAAACCTTGTATAATTAAATGAACTTTGTGGGTATGTTCTCTGGAAACCCTCACGAGACTTCACTCGTCCACTTGGGCCACCAAGTGGTTTAAAAGGCTTGTTGCATATGCTAAATGCAACCGTGATTCCTACGAAAGTGAGTTAGGTTTTCTTGTATAATTATATTTAAAACGTTTAATGCTCTTAGTTTGTCTAGTGATTGAAGAGGATACAACTTTGCTCAGGATACGAGGGTCAAGAGATGGTCTCTTACCGTTATCATTCGAAGATTAGAGCAATACTTAGGGGAGTCTCTTATTCTAATTCTACTCTTATTCTTATAATTTCATTTCCATAAATGTACAATAGGGACATTGTATAAACCAAGTGGGGGGATGACAGTAGAATTACCACTTGACCTATATTTGCCTTTGATTTTCTAGTTTTCTTTGAAAATTTATGGCACTTTAAAAAAAATTGACATGTTTTTCTACTAAAATAGATTAAATCTTTGTCGAGCGCACTATTACTCTTTAATTCAATTGGTGAGGTTAAGCCTAATGATTCAATTTCATCTATTATACAAGAATCCACCAAAAATATAAGTGTGCCGGTAGTATTGTAGACTTTAGAACTTGGCCTGCACATCATTGTGAGACCTAATTGATTAGTTGGAATAGACCGTTTCAGAAGGCAACACATTAGGAATTCACCCAAATAGCCTATATGTGTGTGTTTAACCACTGGTTACACTGACTTCTCGACCTCCCGTGTAAAACCCCTTTGTTGCACTCATTTTTAGTGCAAGATGCCCCTAGATCACCTTGTTGAGCCAATCCTTATTTGAACCCCTTTACGTATCGTTACACCCTTTTGCCTTCGCCAAACCTGTAGTTTATATTTTCTTTGTGTTGAAGTACCTAGCTACTTAATCTCATTAGTTCGGGAGAATGGGCTCAAAAATTTTGAGCATTCGTTGAAGACTTATTACTTTTGATCTATGAAGACCCCCTTTTGATACAGTTCATTTCAAGTTGGGGGATATGTACTTTGTAACATTGTTAAAAAAGTTAGTTTAAATTTCTGTATTTCATGTTGGTTATGTATTAAACTAACTAGTTAGAGATGGTGCATTTATTAGCCATCTACATGATTTTGAAGGTTAGGCTAGTATCAGCATTCATAAGTACTTCATTCAGTACTAGCCCATTATTTGGATAAGATTTTCACACTTAGACAATTGGATTGCTAGATGGATGGTAGCTGGTTATGACAACCTTAGATTATGTTAGACTATTTGTTTTGTGTATTTTACATAACACCAATTAATGTGTATCACATGTCTTATCCTACCCTATGTCATTATTCAACCCTACCTTTGGTTTTGCTCGAATGAGAGAGTGAGCAATCATACATATCTCATCCGTCATTATGGATATGTGTGGTTTTGTCACCCTTGTTGGTGTAACGCTTTCGGCAAAGATTAGATTTTAAGGATGATTCACCCCGTAAACCTTTGTGTCACCCCTGTTGCCTTTAAGAGCTGTTTAGACTCTAATTCTAGATGGTTGAGATTTGTGTACTTTCCAAGCCTATGATAGAATACATACTATGACAGTGCAGTTGAGTGATCACCTCAAAAAATGAAACACTTAGACTAGTTTAAGAGTTGAGTGATTTTAATCCCCTTTTTCATGAGGTATTCGACTTTGATGTTTTCTAGCATTAGTAAATTATGAATTCATTTCTCTAAGTTAAAATGGGGAAATATTTTCATAAATTATTCTCACAGTTCTACTTGAGGGCAAGTAGAAGTCAAGTGGGAGGATATTTGATAACATCAAATAGTTAATACTTTTTAGTATCAAATTCCCTATAAAAATGCTTGTAATTATGTTATAAATGCCTAAAAACAATACTTAATCACTTATATTTTGTTTACAAGAAGAATACGAGCATTTGAGCAGGAGACACGGGATTTGGAAGTAGAAATCAAGAAAATGATGGAACTCAAGGCTAATTACGGCGTAACAACCCCACAGTAGTTACGCCATAACCAAGATTAATGAAGAAATGAGTCAGCATTTGAGTTAAGGTGTAAATGCTTTGCCATGCTTATACCATAACCAACATTGTCAAGTAAGGATGACTTATCCTAGTCATCGTTATGGCGTAACATTGACGCAAGGGTTACGCCGTAACACAATTTAAGCCTAGAGCATTGGAAGCCACATCAGCATGGTTACGGCGTAACGTATACATAACTATTATGCCGTAACAGATTCGATACTTATAAATAGAGCCCTCATTCGGCACTATCAACATCACTCCTTTACCCACAGTACTAAAAAGTGAACAAGGCTTCCAGAACACGAATAATTCCACAAGAAGTCCAAGTAAGAAATCAATATACTTAATTTTGTATTTAATCTTTCAAAAATGCATACTGTAAGACTAATGATGATTCAATCCATGATTCCTTTCATTTACTCTTGCTGTTTTGTTACCATCAGCGGCTAAGCACTTCTAGTGCTGGCCTAGTTATGAATTTACCATTGCCATGTTAATTGTTTCCTGTCTAATTATTGCTTTATTAGATATCCTATCAGTCTGTCATTGATCCTTGATTTTTTTGTAGTATTGAGGGTGGTTTGGATCCTGTTAGTTCTGTTATTAGGCGGACTAGTACCCTTTTTTAAAACT
Organism: Tanacetum coccineum; assembly: GCA_026074375.1. Classification (NCBI taxonomy): domain Eukaryota; kingdom Viridiplantae; phylum Streptophyta; class Magnoliopsida; order Asterales; family Asteraceae; genus Tanacetum; species Tanacetum coccineum. The sequence continues at coordinate 11,474 of BQNB010113593.1, forward strand.
GTGACACATTTTAAATTAAAACTAATACAACTTAGCACTTGGGACGACCTTGAATTTACCATCTTCTGCACTACATACGACTGGGTTCTTTTCTCGTTAGTGCATGAATCGATAGACGAGTTTTATAAATTTAAAACTTGACAAATATTATTTAAAACAAATAACGCATCATTGGTTGTTTTTTATTTTTATTTGAAGGTATAACAATCCACCACCTTTTACTTCTCTCTCTACTTTCTCTCTTTAAACCCTCTTCTTTATCTCTTATTCTTGGTTTTGGTTTTGTAGGGATGTAAGTGATCATGTGATATAGATTAGTTATTTAGGAGTACAACATAAACCCTTAAAGCCACAAAACATGGCACCTTTTCCCTCCCATCTCCTTTACAAAAACCACAGATCAAGTGTTTCCCACGACCTCAAACCCATGCCTTTTTCTCTTTCCATGATACTGGACCATGCAACCAAGAAAGCATGATTTGAACCTTCCATAAAACCTATTATATAAGAGACCTTGTAGTACACATACAACAAAGACTAAACACATATAATATCATCTGATCTTAGAGCATTCAAGCAAGGTTTAATGGTTGTTAAAGAAGAGCTAGGATTTGGTATTAAAATTAAGGTTTCCAAAACCTTTAGGTTAGTATTTGTGCACTTATTGACCTTCAAACACACCACCAATTCATATAAGTCTCTCATGAAAACCTATTTTATTCATTTTTGACATATCATGCATTATTTCATATCAACTTTGTAGATTTGTAGTGTTGAAAATTGATTTAAACCTTGTTTTGAAAGAAATACTAAATCTGTCTAGAAAATGGTCACTTTGCAAGCTCGTTTTAATTATCTTACTAAATACTTTTGGTAAAATATTTTAACCAGGAGATACTAGATTGTCTTACAAAGATTTTCGCATAAATTTCAAGGTCTACAGAGTTTGTTTGGTATTTCAAATAAAATGTACAAAAGAAGTCGTCAATCAGCTATAGCTGATTACTAACGTGCATTAGAACAGTTGTTTGGGTGCCTTAAAATTTGAATCTAGAATTTTAATTATAATGATTAGAAATCTAAGACATAGACCTAAGTGTGAGCATTTGTTTCGCTAAATTTTGTTAAGAAATGAGTGAGTTATGGTCGTTTAAAGTCGGATAAAATTCTAGACAACCCACTATTTTTCTGCTTTGGTATAAAAGTGTTGTTACTTGTTTTTCTAAGGGTTTTTACATGTGAAGTCTTATAAAACTCTATAAAAAAGTCTATATGGATGATAAAACTTTCTAAATCGCATATGCATATAGAACATATCGTTCTGTTCCTAAGGTGTCTTATTGAATTAGGTCGTGGTTAGGACACTTTTTTTATTCAAGCTTGCATATTTATTATCATCATCACTACTTTGAGGTGAGTTTCGTAGCTCCACTTTTGCTTGTTTAATACTCGTTTTGAATTACTTCGGGGTAAGACTACATTGCTCATTTTACTTATGGAAATAAGTACTTAAAGATTTACATATTGCATAAGTTACTACATTTGCCATAAGATCCCCACTATCATGAACCATTAATTACGTTGTAAGAACGAATGTTGTGAATAGATCTATTGGGTTTGATACCCCCGTCCGAGTTTGTAGCACTTACTTGACTAGGTTGGTCAAACAGATGCATTTCATTTGAGGTAATACTAGTTGTTTGGCAAAGCACCTACTAGGGCAACAAATAAACAAAATGATGGAATTAGTGATCTAATACTATATTAATACACAAATAATACACGAGTAAATGCAGCGGAAAGGAAAACATATAGCATGTATAATTAACATAAAATATAAAAGGAAAGTGGTACCTATTAGCAATTAAGCTATAGAAGAACCAGAGGAGCGTCTTTCTTCAAAATACGCACGTGTATTACAACGTATCAAAACCGAAACCTTCCGAGTTACTAAAGGAAGTAACCTCTACGTATATCCACACTACACGTTAACCAATATCACATGAATGCTAGTTCCTCAAACTAACGATAACCGAATACTAGAAAAACGAACTTCAGATTCCCTTCGTGGGGTTTCCTTAGGATGATTATAGAGATGAGAAGAGAGAAGGGATGATATAAAATTATTGCACAATTGATCTCCATATATAGGGTAAATCAATTGCATTACATTATGGTAACTTAGGCCAAAAGCCCACTCCTCTTTTCTCTTTATATTTGGCCGGCCAACCCAATCCCAAACAAGCCCCATAGTTGACTTTTTGACTATATTTAATTATTATGTACATTACATATTAATTAAAGGGTTTAATGTTAATTATTCTATATATATATATATATATATATATATATATATACGTATATATATATATATACATACGTATATATATATATATATACACACTAATAGAGTAATATCAATGTGTATATGTGGGTGACCCCCTAGGCTCATGTATTTCTAGCCGTATAAATATTTGTATGACATGAGCACATCCCAATAGCTTCCACTTGTGAATGTCACTATCATAGAATATAACATACTAAATTGACGAATAGTCTAGCAACATCATTAATGCTCCCAGAAATACCTGAGTATAGTTTCAGCAAACGTCTCAGCCATCAATGGTTCAAGTAAGTCCTATCCTTTTGTTTCAGATACAATGTTAAATATGGATATTAATTAAAAGTCATTCCATAATTTAACGATTATGTTTCTTGCATCTATATTGATCAAGATTACCAAATGTAAAAAGAATCATCTTAACTACACTTTGGGTGCGACCAAACAAACATCTGATCAACCCATCGAAGACCCAGTAAGTGTCCAACTCCCAAACATCTGCAAGAACAAATGATATTTTGACTACAAGTGTTAGTTATGTACTTCAAAACATTTCTGAAAATAGCCTTTATAACTACCTCATTCAACATAGCGGTTGCCTAGAATCGAGAAATGCCATCCATACACGCAAGACCTGCTTGCATCTCAAGTCTGAGGATAAACAAACTTTCGCCATGTGTACAACTCACTCAATGATGTTGATCCATAAAGTGGTTAACACGAGGTGAGGTATCCAATATTCAACCTTATCGAATAACATTTGAAGTTGGTAGAATCATCTTTATGTATTCAACATAATATATAACCAAACACTCACATTTGTCTTTTCTTAACAATATTCCTGTACCGTTAACTGACAATGGACATAGTTTAGAATAAATAAATTTATTTAAGGATTTAAACATGCAAATATAGAACACAGTAGTATAAATGAAAATGATCATACCACGTATGTCAATTCATTATTTAATACAACTGCTTACAGTTCCATTATCCAAATACTATATAATATCAATGCATGATGATCCTAGTTGAATAACAATATCTTATTCATAACAATCTCAATTGGTGATAAGGCATAGGTTCCATGAACAAATCAACTAGGTTATGATCTTGTGGAACTTTAAGAATACTTATTTCAAAAATTCACAAATAGTGAAATTCTTTCGAATAATATGATGATTTTTATTTTGTATGTGTGCACTCAATTACTTATATGAATTTAGTCGCACACTACATTTCATAAGATGTATGCAAAACATCCTATTGGAGACAGTCATCTTAACAGTTTTCCAAACTATAAAGCATTCTTTTTCTTTTAATGTAGTATTATGCAACTATAGTTTTAAACCAAGCATGTGTAGTTAACAATCTTATCATTCATGATGAAAACTTGCCAATACTAGGATTGAGTATCATCTCAATAAAAATAAGCACTAGTGTATACAGACAACACTATGCTAAACTTTTGTAAATTCTAAACACTTATTTGATAATGTTTGGATATCAACCAAACACAAGGTTTGTTGATTATAATGATTTTACTATGATTATCGCAATGTATATCGATAGTCTTCTTATTTTGGATTGAAATCCTAATCCAAACGTTAATCAGAATGTTCTTTCAAATATCTTTCAATTAGATTTCAATGTTGTCAAATAATCTTACACTCATGCAAATGATACAACCAGTCCTATATACCATATGATGTACATAATGATTCCTTTAATGGGACTTAAGGCCTTCATTTATGTATTTAGCTCACCAAGTGAGACAGATCATTTGAGTTTCACTCAATGATACTTCATATTGCCTTCAGATCTAATTTACCACATATGTTTAATGAATCAAACATAGTATCCCAAGGTTGCATGTTTCATTTCCTAAAATTCTTACAAGAAACTCGATTTCAATCTAAGGGATAAGATCTTCCTTAGATGAAAAATTGTTTCAAATATGTTCAACAACATTTTTTGTCACACCCCACTAAAGTATAGACACGGGATATAACAGGATAAGGCATAGCATAGGAGATATAGAAACAAGCCATCATATATTTTAAATTAAAGTAAATAGTAGGACATTGCATAACAGTTAAGCCGGCTCAGGCAATCAAAAGTTAAGTAGTTTTTGACCCATTTCGGACAACCAAAATACACAAGTATTGGACACAAAATAAAGTTATTCTTAAGATATGATGATGATGAAACGGATGACATGTATGGACTCGATGCTAATGCTTTCATAAATAAACTATAGACAATCATCTGAAATACATGAGAAAACACGTCAACTATAAAAATAGTTGGTGAGTACATAATATATTTATGAGTATATAAATATTTAAATAAGTAATATTTATCGTTTAAAAGAAGTTGCAATCACAAAACTATATATGAATTTACCGTGTTACAAGTCTCGCCCATACAAGACTTGTAGCGTATAAATTTATATATAGGTTTTAAAATAAATTAAGTCAAATAAAAGGCACACTTGGTTGTAAATTAAGTTGTCAAAATTAGTCCAAATATAAGTTCACACAATAAGTATGTATATTAGTGTTATGCTCCATCAAAATCCCCTGATGTAAATACTATGCATTCTAGTCGTGAGAATGAGAGGTTGTCCGACCGTAAATAGCGCTATCCATAATACCTACTAATTAACTGAGATGCGTACAGTCTGCGTACGTTCGTATTGGGACTCCTAAATATGCTCTCTCCCAACGAGGTCTTACTTTGTCCGATCCCACATAACATGATATAGATTTAGAACGCCATCTCATGTCATGACTAGACCAAATAAATAGTAGTACAAATTCGTAGATAAAAATAAGTTCTGCAATTTAGTTCCGTCTTAGTACAATAAGTTAAATAAAGCATAATAAGTTCAATAATAGCACAATAAGTTCAACAATGCAATTCTTATTTCAAGTTCATCGAGTTTATAAATTGTAAACATTGCAAGTTATAAACAAACAACGAAGGTTTTTAGTAAAGTACGCTCATGCATTCCACCCCAAAACATGTATTAAACATTTAAAAAGGGGAGATTGTGAATACTCACTAGCATAATTTATCAAGTTTACAAAATAGTACCAAGTAGTTCATACAATAGTAATTAAATAGTTCATAAGATAAGTCTCATGCATTTCACCCCAAAACATGTAAAACATTTATAAAAAAGGGAGGTTTATATGTTTACTCACCTTAGACGTGAGGGATGCAAATACTATTGAGGATGAGCGGAGCGAGGAGAAATGAGGAGAACCCATCTAACATGCTCTTCTAAATACGACCTATGGTATACAATATGGAACTAATTAGGTCCTAACGATATGCTCGACTATGACAGAAACTTACTTATTAATCATTTTTAATGCTAGGTGTCCCTTTTGTTCATTAGTCGATTTTTCCCATTTATGTTAGGATTTTTAGTCCATTCTCGGTGTCCCGTTAACTAAGTTAAAGGTGTTTATAGTTTTATTCCTCTGGACACACTTTATTACAGTACCTTAGGTGTCTACACAAAATTTTATAGAATTTTCCCATATGTTTAAATTACCAAAATTCCCTTGACAAGTAAAATAGGCCAGTTCTGGACTTATCCTATTATACAAGCCATAAAATTGGTTTAAAATGAATTGGGCTCCTGGGTTTTAAGCTACATGTATGAAACAACTCAAACTAACCCCAACATAAATTTCAAAGCTTTTTATGAACGCATGAAGAATTTATGCCAAAAATCGTACACTTGGTAAATTATGGGATTACGGACTGTGTTGACCATGCTTTTATGATTCAGTTGGCTAGTTATCCAAACAAGGTTTTTATTTTTAGGACTTACTATTTTAGTAAATTTAATATTATTACAAATCCATGAGAGTTAGTTATCCAAACAAGGTTTTTATTTTTAGGACTTACTATTCCAAAATCAATCACCTGTACCATTTTTGCACTTTGATAGACCAAAACTCTACTTCAACACTTGACTCCTTACATTTTGAAAACTAAATAATGTGTAGATAATTTTAGGCTTTGGAAATACATCAAAAGATACTCGACAAGATGGATACCTTGAATTCACAACCCACTTTTAATGTTTTACCAAAACTTGTATACACCTATTTTTACCCAAAACTCTTAAACCGACCCATGTAAGTCCTAAAAATATTTTTGACACATATGAACATCATTTATATTGAAAATTACCAGTAATTGGTTCGCACAAAATTCAAGTTTATGCACGTGTAAGTTTTTAACCCGATTTAGTTCAAAAACATGATTTTTAACCTCACTTTATGCAACTAGTCCTATACCTCAATATTCAACCCATCAATGCAAGTTTCATAGCATTTTCATACCATACTAAGTGTATAAAAATAAGTCAAACTCATTAGCAAACATAAACATTAATCCCATTTCTATCCTTGAACTCATAAGTCCTAAAGATGACCTAAAATCATGATTTTATGCACTTTTTAATGTCTTACATATTCAGCCTTAACACCAACCCAACCAAGACTTATCCCAATATTTATTTATAGAATTTTTACACATGTTATAACATCAAAAAATATCAATAGGTACTTTGAGAAAACTTGACTCATTACATGCAAAATCTATACCCGATATGGCTTAAAAACAATGATTTTACGCCCCATTTTACCACTAGTTTTATCATTCAAATCATTAAACCATTTGTATAACTTTTGTAATCATATTACTAGTATTTCAAGAGTATATTCATGTGTCAAAACCAGTAGCCACTTTTATAAAAAGATTAACTTATTACATGTTCAAATCAACCTCCGTTTTAACATAAAATCATAGTTTTTACGTCTATTTCAATCACTAGTTTTGTCATAAAGACCTCCAAATTACCAAAACCGAACCAATTATTATTTGACCAATAATTTTAGAGTGTTTTAACATATTATTTATAGAAGACTAAAGTTTTATAGATTAGGAAAAAAATAAAATGACCAAAACTTACGGTTGAGCCCTAAAAGGCACTTTTCGGATACAAGATAGGCACAATCTTGTACCCTTAATTTACCTTTGAGAGTATCACGAAAATGATAACATGAAGAGGAGGCTGAGATGATTTACCTCTCCAAGATGATGTCTTGAATGAAAAATGACTCAAGAGGCTTGTTAAGGATGATGAAATAAGCCTCTTTGAGTGTTATTCTTGCACTCAAACAAGATATTTGATGAGATTAAAGGGGGTTTGTTCTTGGTTGATTTTTGTGGAGGAGAGGAGGAACAAATTTATATGATTTTGAGAGAGAGATTATGACAAGATTGTGTGTAAAAGTGTAGAGAAAATATGGAGTGAAATGATGCGTGTTTTTGGGAAGTAGGAAGAAGTAATAGGTGTGCTTGGACCAAAAATGAGGTGGGAGGCATGGAGGACATAGAGTCCAGTTTTTAGGGTCTTTAGGGGAGGGAAAGATTTATTTTGTTTTTTATTTTTATGTATATAAGTTGTGTATTAAGTGTATAAGTTAATTGTAAGTTAAGGGTAAGTATTTAGTTAATGTATAAGGTTTAAGTGTGGAAATGTAAAATGTGTAAGTGGAAATTTAAAATGTATGAAGTGTATAGTATGATGTATATTAATTGTGAATTTATATACTTAGTTAGTCTTGAAGTCTTTTAAGTCCGTTATTACAAGTGTAAGTGCGAAAACGTAAAAGTTAACGCAAAATCGGGTTTACCATGAGACTTGCAAGTTATCAAAAGTGAAGTGACCTAAGTTTATAAAAGTAAATGACTTATGTTTATTCATGATGATTTAAATTGTTTTGATAACCACTGAGCATATCGTTAACCTAACGGCATGTTTCCTAAGATCGTGCGTAGAAGACGCATTTCCTGAGTAGGGTTCCTAAAAAGAGAAAGTTATGCACAAAATGGCCCAAATTATCAAAAAATGAAATCAATGCAAATGAATTATGACATGAACGTTATGCAACACTAATAGTTTCTAATAGATGTACGCACTCTTGACTAATTTTGTCTTCCCGTTCTAATGTGGGTTCCGGGCCTAAGCGAGAACTCTATTTATATTTTTCATTGATGAAAATCCAGCTACAATTAAATTATCCTGACTGGCTAACTATTTATAAATGATGCGGTTTTTCTTTTTGGACTCTTATCTAACATAGTAACAATCCACTTCTTTGCCTGAATAAGATTTTAAAGGGCTCACACACGATGATCGTGTGGTGATCGTTGTTGCATGGAAGTTCCATCAAGGGTAGTTGGTTCTCTTAACTATCTCTAATGTCAATCTCATAAGTTCTCAACATGTCTTCTATTGTTTAAGTTATCCTTTTACTCTGGCCATTTGTTTGGATGGTAGGCGGTGCTTGTATCTAGCTGGGTGCCTAATGCCCTTTGAGGTAATTCATATCATCATGTCATAAGACAGTTATCTCTATTAGAACAAATTGGGTTGGGTGTACCATGAAATGTCATACTTCCTATAGATATGCTCTAGTTTCTCCAATCCATAATCCCTTTCCTGTTAGGCAGAAGTGCGCTGACTACGTTAGTTGATATAATATGGTTCATGTGGGGTCATGAAACTTCACCATTCCAGGCGATTTGGTTACCTAATACATCGCTACCTTTTCTCCTTCTTGGGTTGTAATTAATATTCCCTGACGCTCTAACACCTCTTATCTAAACCTGAATGGGTCGGGTATTTCATTTGTTAGACTCCATCCAACATCACCTTTCCATAGTTGCGCTAGTAGGGGTTTTACGTCCTTCATTCTTGTTTAAGCGTTGGCGACTACATTTACCTTACCAGGATGATGTTTCAAGTTGTAATTTCAATCACTCAATAGTTCTTATCCACCTTTCTCAATCTCACATTCAACTCCTTCTGATTTTAGTGTGTGTCAAAAATCATGGTGAACGGCAAACACTATGCATTTGGTACCTTATAAGTAGTGTATCCAAATCTTTAGTGTAGCTTACTATTCGTATCACCAAGTTACAAGTTGAGCAATCATCCTCATGCTTCTTTAGTTGCCTTAAGGTATAAATTATAACATTTCTATTCAGTGTCAACTTGCGTCCTATTCTTACATGAGTCACGTGACCGTGTTCTGTGTTCCGTGTCTCATGCACTTTTCCTTGCTCCTTGCCCTGAGCAACTATTTCTTATTATATGTCAATCCTGTCAAAGGCTCTACAATTTTAGGAGAGTTTTCAATGACTCTTTGGTACTATTCGGTCAACTCGAGAAATCGGCGTATTTACGTAGGGTTCCTTGGTGCTTCGCAATTCTTGACCGATTCAACCTTTTCTGGTTTCACTTGAGTCCTATTCTTATTAAATATACAACAAAGGAAGTGTACTTCTCTTGACCAAGAACTCGCGCCTCAAGAATTTAGTGTATAGTTCCTTGTTCTTAAGTTAACTCAAAGTGATATCCAGGTGTTGTTCATGATCTTCCTTACTTTGTGAGTAGATGAGGATATCATCGATGAACACTATTACGACTTTATCCAAGTAGGGTCTAGACACCCTTTTCATCAGGTCAGTAAACACAACTGGTGCATTAGTCAACCCAAAGGGCATGACTAGGAATTCTTAATGCCCGTGCCACGTCCTGAACGTCGTCTTGGGGGCGTCTTCTTTCTTGACTATTAATTGGTGGTATCCTGACCATAGGTCAATCTTCAAAAAGTAGGTTTCTCCTTGCAGTTGATCGAATAGGTCATCTGTTCGAGGAAGATAGTATCAGTTATTGATGGTTAATTTGTTCAACTCCTTGTAATCGATAAACATACGCATTGATCTGTCCTTTTTTGACAAAGAGTACTAGTGTACCCCAAGGTGATGAACTCGGTCTTATCAATCCTTTGCTTAGAAGTGATTGTAGTTGCTCGGGAAGCTCTTGCATTTTTCGATGGTGCCAAACGATATGGTGCCTTAGCTACAGGTGCCGCTCCCGGCACTAGGTCGATTTAGAACTCGACTTGCCTAGTCAGAGGGAGTATAGACAAATCTTCCACAAAAACCTCGGTATGATCCTTTCTATCGAAATATCTTAGATACTCTTTACTTTTGCTC
>BQNB010113594.1:0-21908 GCA_026074375.1 Tanacetum coccineum
TAGGAGTTCTTGGTTCGTGACACATTAGTACGGATATGTGATCCATTCTTTATACATCCTTTGGTTTTGTAACATGGTTACGACAGGTTAGTACCGATGTTTTATTTGGATCGTTATTGCGGACGAGTCTTTATGTCTTCTCTTGGTTTGCAATGTCTTTGCATGAGTTGAACTGGTGCGTGTTCGTTTGACTGTTATTCTGATTATTGGTTTTGGTATATTTGCTCTTTTAAGGGAATAGGTTGTGTTAAAGCCTTACAGTATTTCGTTATCCTTTTTGGTATTACGATGTCTTTTGTTTAATGCTACGCATTTTAAAAGTAAAATCTTTTGGAAATATATCTTGATGAGGTTTGGGAGAAAACGATATTTTTATTATTATTCATTGTATGAATACATCGTGGCACTTGTTAATGTTAACGTCTCTATATAACTATGAAATTTAGGTCTAAAATAACATTTATGAATAAGATATGTCTAAAATGATTATTACAAATAAAATATGAAATTACTTATTTTATGCTTGATAAATCTAAATTTTTCTAAACAGGTTAGAAGTCCATGATTTTCCTATAATAACCATTTTTAAAATAGATTCTTATGAAGATTATATTAAAGACGATTTCGAGATTTAAAATCAATTTTCTTTATTTTAGACGACTTTCTTTATTATTTTTAAAAACAAATTGTTATTATAGTATTTTGTTGGTTTTATTTTTGAGTAAAGTCAATTATTGTTATATGAATTCTATTTTCTCATTTTGATGGGTATGGTCAATTGTTAAGTGTTGTGTTGTCGGAGCGAATTGTTGATCCTTTCAGTTGCATTTTCTGTCGGTACGTTTATCCCACCCTTTTTCTTTTAAAGGTTTCTCATGAATTTCAGTTTGCATCTATTCGTGTCTGTGAAATCCCTTATACGTTTCTAGCCTTTCATTTGATATCCGTCGCTACGCTATTCATTGTTCGTAACCCTTAGACTTCGGTTAAAAATGCACTCTATTCGGCTAAGTCACTCTTCGTGGGGCGCTCGCGTGTTGTTTGTTGAGAAAAAGGACGGTTTATTTTGTATGTGAATGGACTATCGAGAGTTAGACAATCTGACCATTAAGAATCTCCCCAGGATTAAAGACTTGTTAGATTGTTGCAAGGATCGCGTTATTTCTCTAAGTTAGACCTTGATCTGATTATTATCTGTTGAGAGTGCATGAAGAGGATATTTCAAATATTATATTTAGAGCGTGGTATGGACACTTCGGGATTACAATTATGCCTTTAGGATTGATGAAAACACCAGCAGTTTTCATGTACTAAATGAACGGGGTGTGCAAGTTGTATTTAGAAAAGTTTGTTATGGTGTTTATCAAGGATATCTTGATCTACTAGAAGTATTAGGAGGATCATGAAGTTCATTTGAAATTAGTTTTGGAAATGTTAAAGAATGAGTAGCGGAATGAGTAGTTGCTTGTCAAGGGTAAATTTTCCAAGATTGCTAAACTTCTTACTACATTGACACGGAAGAATCAAAAGTATGAGTGAGGTGTTGCCTTGTTGTGATTTTATGATAATGTATGTTATTGATTTAAGGTTCTTATGAGCATGAAAGTCAGGGACATGGTTGGTTTTGAATTGATGGTGTAAGTGATGTGAGATAGGTGTTAGATTAATTACTTCAATGTATTGTAGCCTCGTGTTGGATAAATTGTGGAATTGCAAGTGATGGCGATCGAGTTATAGGTATAAAATATAGACTGTTTTAGGACAGCAGATAAACGGAGCTTGTTCCCCAAATTTTGTCTATAGCTACTGAGTAAATTTCATATTTGGTTAGAATGAGTCTTAAGCTTCATATGGTGAGTTGGATACTCTTGTAACGATTTCGGATGAAGGAGTTATGGTTATTTTACGGTTGCGGACCAAATCTAGAGCTGCTGTTGGAAAACATGTCTTGCTCCAGGTTTTTGGATAGTAGGCCTAGGTTTTAAAGCATGGTTAACAAATAGACATCATAAGCTTTTACCTCCAATTGGAATCAACTTGACTGCTATTGTGGAATAGGATATATGGCCAAAATCGTAAGCGTTCGAAATTCAGAAAACTTTCTGGTTGGAGTTATGATTAGTAAAAATTTATTTCCCGTTGATTGGTAAATGGGTTGATTGATTGGCCAAATGTTATAAAAACTAGACTTAAGTGGCTTTCTAGGGGTGAAAACCTCACTTTTGTAATTTTTATAGTTTAAGAGATTCAGTAGCATGAGGTTGATTAAAATTCTGCAACAATATTATCAATTGCTTGATGGATCAGAAGATGTTGTGGTTTACTGTGATGCGTCAAATCAAGGATTAGAAAGTGTACTCGTGTGAAGAAATAAGGTGATTGTGTATGCCTCGCGGCAATTGGAAATTTACGAGAAGAACTATGCCACGCATGGTTTAAAGTTGGGTGCAATGATCTTTACTCTTGAGATGTGGAAACATATATTGGTGGCTAGGTATGAAGAAAGATATAAATACGTATATTATTAGGTGTTGTGACTTGCTCAAAGGTGAAGGCTGAACATCAGAGACCATCGGGTTGCTTCATCAACCAGAGGTATCTGAGTGGAAATGTGGCATATTACTATGAATGTTATCATTACGTTGTTGAGATCAGATGGTGGATATGGTATAGTTGAAGATGATTATGGGTTGATGTATCAGATATGACGAGAATGTGTATAATTGACTTTGGTGATAGTTGGGGTGTTCATCTACAGTTAGTTGAGTATCATAAATGTTGGGTGGTGTTAATTCTTAGTAAACCTGAAGTCGCGTTGATTCTTCAAAAACGTTGAGTTTTGTAACAACTCATACCTTAATTTCAAGACAGTTCTGGTTTGATGAGTTGCGAGATTAAGATATGAATCAAGTTGTTACACAACTTAAAATTTTGAGGGGTTTCCTCGAGGACGGGCGAGGCTCGAGTAGTTGGATGTTTCTCATTGGTTATAGTTATCATTTGAGTATTTAATGTGCTCCATTTGAAGCGTTGTATGGAAGGAAGTGTAGATCACTTGTATTATGGGCTGAATTGGAAAAGGTTATCTGATTGGACCCGAGTTGGTACAGGAAATGTTTGATAAGTGGTGGTTATAAGAGAAAAACTCCAAGTGGCGAGAGATCGTAAAAAGAGTTATGCGAGCAGTGGACATAAGTTGGTTGAATACGAGATTGGAGATAAGGTGTTGTTAAAAGTGTCACCATGGAAAGGTGTAATGTGTTTTGAAAAAAAAGGGGAAAGTTATCGCCGAGGTATGTCGGACCATTTGAGATTCTTGAGAGAATCGGCCCTGTTGCTTATCTATTAAGGTTGCCTGAGGAATTGGCTGATGTGCATGACACATTCCGTGTGTCGAATTTGAAAAAGTGTTTAGCCAAAGATAGTTTGCATGTATCGTTGGATGAAATTAAAATCGACAAGACTTTATGTTTTATCAAAGAACCAGTAGAGATTATGGATTGTGATGTTACGAGTTTAAAGCGTGGTAGAATACCTATTGTGAAGGTTCGATGGAACTCTAAACGTGGCCCAGAGTTTACTTGGGAACGTGAGGAGTATATGGAATCTAAGTATCCCCAGCTATTTGTTGATCGTGTTGATGATCAGACTAGTTGAATCTCGGGACGAGATTCCCATAAGGAGGGGATACTGTGACAACCGTGGTTTGAGCGGGTTAGTTTATACCTTTAGACTTTAACTTATTACTCATTTTGTGTGATTCTTGTGTGCTATGTGATCTTTTTGGTTGTTAAGTGGTTTATATATGTGCATTATATCATTTTAGAGGTAAATGATTATCTTATTTTATGTGCATATGAGTTGGAGATAAGTATTTCATTTGTTCACGTGTGGTGATAATGGAAATGAAAGACGTGTTGCATGCATTGCTACGTCAAAACTTGATTTTAAAGGTTAAGCGTTTATTGAATATGGGTGGCTTTATGAAGGAATGATATGGTTGAAATATGGAAGTTTGTATCAAACTTTCCATAAATAGCATGTGAATTTGGAAATGAAAAGTTATTTTTAGAAGGTGCGGTTTATTGCGGTTATGTATAAAGGTTTACTCAAATTGGCTTAGGTTTTTATAAAAACTTAAGGTAATGCAAGTAAATATGTAATTAATAATTAAATACAAAAATATATATGTAATTATATATATGGTCGATCGGTTATGAGGAATTAAGAGAGTTTAATGTGCAAATTTAATAAAACTAGAGTTTTAGGGGGACTAGGATGCTAATTAAGGGTATTTACTAAAAACCTATCACAAAATTCTGCATTCCCATCCATAATTTCGTCCCATACAGCCCCCATAACCATCTAGGGTCGACTCCCATCCCTAAAAACAAGGAACCAATAATTTGGATCAAGAAGTAAGCAAGAATTGGTGTTAGGATCATGTAATCAAGAGGTAGGTATGTTTAATCTTAATTAATTAGTGTTTACATGTAACAATTAATGTATGATGGATTAGGGTTTCATAAAATACAAATCTTAATGATGTTCTAATGTTATAATAGTGATTAGTGTTGAATTAGGGTCATAATCATACGAATTGCATGTTATAAATCCAATTTACATATCTACCCTTATAACTTGTACATCGTTAATGAAAAAAAGACCCATATTACATGGTAATTTTTTTTACTAAACAAAGTTGGTTCGTATTTATTGGCCCAAGACCAATAATACAACAGAGCCCACAAACCAATAGATAGACATCACTTTCGAATTAGGGTTATACTTTATACAAACACAGTATTAAATCCAAATATTAAAATAGCAGTAATTTTCAGTTACGATTCCTTATATACAAGCAGTTTAAAAGTATGGACAAAAGTAAGATAACAAAGATTAGTGGCTGCCGTAGAAGAAAAAACAAAGCTTGATATGACATATGGTAAGCAGTGTTTTACAATGAAAAAAAATGGAAGAGAGATGTGATTAAGTTTTTGAAGGGTTATATTGGTTATTTGTAAAGATAAAGTAGAAGTTCAACATCTTTTTCCCTACAAATACGCCCACTTGGGCAGAAGTTTTGCTCCAAAAACTTTCTTTCACTTTCCTTTCCTAATCCTTTTTTTTTTTTAAGGAACTCGAGAAACACAAAAAATGCCTCTTTCCTATCATTTACTTTCTTTTCCCCTCAAAACCAAACTCGAGAACTGAGTGTTAGGATTTGTTAGGGTTTTTGCGTAAAAAGGTAAGTGTATTAACCTTCATTAATCTTTTAATTCATGTAACATTAATTATGGTGGTATTAAGGGTTTTATAAAATACACGATCATAATTGATTATTACGTGTTGTAATTATGATTAGGTTCATTTGGGTCATAATCATGCAAATTACAATGTTTGGGTTTTTCATTGAATCTTGATTTAGGGTTGAGCAGAATTAGGGCTGTGTTCACGAGCGATTTTCTCCATGATGGAAAATGATATTGAAGCGATTCTTTTTTTTAAATTGTAGTACTCTGAGTCTTCTTTCCAGAAAATCCAGCCCCAAGAGTTTTTGTGGTCGGGAAGGTTGTCAAATAATTTTTATAAGATAAGTGTGCAAAACCATGATTTTCTACGGGTTTCAGTTAGGGTTTTGATTTTTTCTAAAATACTTAGACACCTTCTTAAGGGCTAATATTCACGTGGATGTCATTCATAGTTTTTGTGTGTGACCCCTGATTTTTGGCTAAGTATGGAGTGGTGTTTTAAAATGGTCAGACTAAACATCAAAAACTTTGTAGGGTGTTGTTACTAGCCGAATTTGGGACATTTGGTGTTATGATTTTCTAAAGGGTACTTATAAAAGAGTATGAGATTTGGGGGAGTAATTGGGGGTTCATAAGTCATATTAGAAACCTGTAGAATTTTGCCAAAAATTATAAAGATGTATAAGTGGTGCGTTTAGGGCGTGCATACGTCAATTAAGTGAGGTCTAAAATTCTGCTCAAAATCCAGAAAATGAAAGTGTAAGAATAAAGTGTGTAAGCTTTAGTTATGTAAGAATTTAAAAAGGTACAAAATGAGTTTAGAACATTGATAGACCGCTTAGAATCCATCATATTTGAGGTTACACCTTATTGGAGTGATGACCAAAGTGATGTTAATATCCATACGTTTTGTTGTTTAGATCTTTGTGAAGCTTCTTGGAACCTTTTTGGATTAGGCTAAGCTAAGGTAAGTTTCATGTGTCCACTTTTACTCGTTTTAAACTTTTGAGGATGGAAATGATGCTAGTATGGAAATGTTTTGCGTTACTGTGATAATGGTATTCTAAAGTGATGCATGGACTTTATTGTGGATTATTATTATGTTATGTGCTACTTGTTTGTGATGTGATACGCCTCCATGGCTTTAGTGAATCAATTTGGGGTGGTTTCTAGTATGCTTCCATGGCTTAGTGATCAATTGGAGTGGATTTGTGGTATGCTCCATGGCTTAGTGATCAATTGGAGTAGTTCTGCGATAGAGACGTCTCGTAATCGTGTGAATGGTATTGTTTTGGATTGGATTTGATTTGGTTTGTATGATAGCTTATATGGTAGTCCATTTATTGTCATGCAGTGTTTTTATTTATCACAGTAATGATTTAATTGGATTTATATCGTGTCTTAAACCTATGACTCTCACCAACTTTATGTTGACGTTTTTGAGCATCATTTTCAGGTATTCAGTTTGAGACTAATGATGCTAGGAGAAGTGGATAGAGAGACCTTAGGATTGGCTTGTGGAGTTCTTCTTATTTGTTCTTTCGATTTAGACTTATGTTCTGCTGGATAATTTAAGTTTGGGATTGATTTACTTTTATGTTGGTTTATGCTTTTGCGTGTATGACATTACTTAATAATGCAAGACTCCTTTATCTTGTGTTGGGTATTGTTATGACACATAGTGTCCCCTGTAGTTATTTTCTTTTCCTTTTAGTATCTCTATAGTAGACGCCATTGTGTTGTAACGATATCCATGAAGTTACACCTCGTGCTTCCGCCTTGGCGGGGTGTGACAGATTGGTATCAGAGCCATTGGTTATAGAGAAGTAGACTATAACCTAGGAGTCCTTCGCGTAGATGCATAATATGATATGAGCTTTTAGTAGCATAACTAGGATGCTCGTAGTAGTTCTGGACCCGCGGAGTCGGGTGACTCTTGCGAAGGCAAAGTCAAACCCAAGCAAGGCCCAACATAAGTTTATTCCTTCTTTTGCCTCGTCACGTTGTTATTGATTATTTCTTTCGGATATTTCGTATTTTGGAGGCGCTGCGAGAATTTCGTTCCTTTATGTCGTTTTTGATTTTATCTTTATATAAGTAAGTGTTTCGTTGTTGAGGCATCATTCTTAAGTTATATTGGAGTAGTTTAAGATGTGCAATGTGGTATATGTGCTTATATATGTGTTATCATCGAGATGTGTAGTCTTGGAAGTGAGTACACGTGTGAAAGGATGCACTTATAATTATGGTGGCCAACATAATTATAAAGGTATCACACACGTGGACTTGTAACCATAATTGCATTGATCGATGTTTATTTGTTAGATGTTAATATGAGATGATGTGATATGTGTGTTTATGGCATGTATGGTTGTATAGTTAGAGAATTCTTCTCTTAGCTAATGGGTGATTTTGTTGGGCTTTGTTAAGTAGTCAATAGGTTTCCCTTCTATATATATTTATGGATATCCTGGATACCTCTTATTTCTACTATCGTGATTATTAAGTGGTTCGTTCGCTTGATTATGCGTTCGGAGATCTTACTCGCATCTTAGCATTCCTTGTTCGTGCCATGTCGGTACAAATGATTTATCTTTTCCATTTTGGTGTCTTGATATATATTGGTTGTTCGGATTTGCTTGGCGGATATTGGTACGTTTCGTCGGTTATTCCTTGCTTTGATTTCTCATATGAATATCATATTTTGTTTAGGAGTTCTTGGTTCGTGACAAATTAGTACGGATATGTGATCCCTTCTTTATACATCCTTTGGTTTTGTAACATGGTTACGACATGTTAGTACCGATGTTTTCTATGGTTTTATTTGGATCGTTATTACGGACGAGTCTTTATGTCTTCTTTGTGTTTGCAGTTGTCTTTGCATGGTTGAATGGTGCGTGTCCGTATTGACTGTTGTTCTGATTATTGGTTTTGGTATATTTGCTCTTTTAAGAGAATAGGTT
The DNA here is from genome assembly GCA_026074375.1 of Tanacetum coccineum. Classification (NCBI taxonomy): domain Eukaryota; kingdom Viridiplantae; phylum Streptophyta; class Magnoliopsida; order Asterales; family Asteraceae; genus Tanacetum; species Tanacetum coccineum. Next base: position 8,216 of record BQNB010113594.1, read on the forward strand.
GTGTTAAAGCCTTACGGTATTTCGTTATCCTTTTTGGTATTACAATGTCTTTTGTTTAATGTTAACATTTTAAAAAGTAAAATTTTTCTGGAGTATATACTTGATTGAGTTTGGAGGAAGAAAACGATATTTTATTATTATTCATTGTATGAATACATCGTGGCACTGGTTAATGTTAACGTCTCTATATAACTATGAAATTCAGGTCTAAAATAACATTTATGATTAAGATATGTCTAAAATGATTATTACAAATAAAATCTGAAATTACTTATTTTATGCTTGATAAATCTAAATTTTTCTAAACATGTTAGAAGTCCATGATTTTCCTATAATAACCATGTTTAAAATAGATTTTTATGAAGATTATATTCAAGACGATTTCGAGATTTAAAATCAATTTTCTTTATTTTAGACGACTTTCTTTATTATTTTTAAAACAAATTGTTATTAACAGTATTTTGTTGGTTCTTTCGAGTAAAGTCAATTATTGTTATATGAATTCTATCTTCTCATTTTGATGGGTATGGTCAATTGTTAAGTGTTGTGTTGTCGGAGCGAATTGTTGATCCTTTCGGTTGCATTTTCTGTCGGTACGTTTATTCCACCCTTTTTCTTTTAAAGGTTTCTCATGAATTTCGTTTTTTTTTCATCTATTTTAAGTTTGTGAAATCCTTATACTGTTTCTAGTCTTTCATTTGATATCGGGTGTCCTATCATTAGTTCGTAACCTTTAGACTTCGGTAAAATGCCACTCTAATCGGCTAAGTCACTTATCGTGGGGGTTCACATGTAGTTTGTTGGGAAAAAGTGCGGTTTACTTTGGTAATGTGAATGGACTACGAGAGTTAGACAATCTGGCCTATTAAGAATCTCCCCGGGATCAACGACATGTTAGATTGTTGCAAAGATCGCGTTATTTCTCCAAGTTAGACCTTGATCTGGTTATTATCTGTTGAGAGTGCGTGAAGAGGATATTTAAAAAATATTGTACTTAGAGCGTGGTATGGACACTTCGGTGATTAAATTATGCTTTAGATTGATTGAAAAACACAGCTGTTTTCAGTGTACTAATGAACGGGTGTGTGCAAGTGTATTTAGAATAAGTTTGTTATTGGTGTTTATCCAAGGGATATCTTTGATCTACTAGAAGTATTAGGAGGACATGGTAGTTCATTTGAATTAGTTTTGAAATGTTAAAGAAGATGTAGCGGAATGTCAGTAGGTTGCTTGTAAGGGTAAATTTTTACAAAGAGTGACTAAACTTTTACTACATTTAAACACGAAGAAGAATCAAGTATGAGTGAGTGGGTGTTGCCTGCTCTGTTTGTGGATTTTATAATAATGTATGTTATGGATTTAAGGTTCTTAATGAGCATGAAAGTCAAGGGACTATGGTGGTTTTGAATTGATGGTGTAAGTGATGTGAGATAGGTGTTAGATTAATTACTTCAATGTATTGTAGCCTCGTGTTGGATAAATTATGGAATTGCAAGTGATGGCGATCGAGTTATAGGTATAAAATATAAACTGTTTTAGGACAACAGATAAACGGAGCTTGTTCCCCAAATTTTGTCTATAGCTACTGAGTAAATTTCATAATTTGGTAAGAATGAGTCTTAAGCTTTTCTTTTTGGTTATTTACGGTTGCGGACCAAATCTAGAGCTGCTGTTGGAAAACATGTCTTGCTCTAGGTTTTTGGATAGTAGGCCTAGGTTTTAAAGCATGGTTAACAAATAGTCTTTATAGCTTTTACTCCAATTTGGAAATCATCTTGACTGAATAACTGTGGAATAGGATATATGGCCAAAATGTAAGCGTTCGAAATTCAGAAAACTTTCTGGTTGGAGTTATGATTAGTAAAAATTTATTTCCCGTTGATTGGTAAATGGGTTGATGATTGGCAATTGTTATCACAAAACTAGACTTAAGTTGCTTTCTAAGGGTGAACAACCTCACTTTTGTAATTTTTTATAGTTTAAGAGTTCTGGAGCTGAGGTTGATTAAAATTCTGCAACAATATTATCATTGCTTGAGGGACAGAAGATGTTGTGTTTCCTGTGATCTACTTGCGTAATCAAGATTATGAAGTGTGTACTCTGTGTGAAGATAATAAGTGATGTGTATGCCTCGACGGCAAATGGAAATTTACGAGAAGAAACTATGCCACGGCATGGTTTAAGTTGGGTGCAATGATCTTTACTTTGAGAAGTCTGGAAATATATGGTGGTCTACGTATATGAAGAAAGATATAAATACGTATATTATTAGGTGTTGTGACTTGCTCAAAGGTGAAGGCTGAACATCAGAGACCATCGGTTTGCTTCATCAACCAGAGGTATCTAAGTGGAAATGTGGCATATTACTATGAATGTTATCATTACGTTGTTGAGATCAGTTGGTGGATATGGTATAGTTGAAGATGATTATGGGTTGATGTATCAGATATGACGAGAATGTGTATAATTGACTTTGGTGATAGTTGGGGTGTTCATCTACAGTTAGTTGAGTATCATAAATGTTGGGTAGTGTTAATTCTTAGTAAACCTGAAGTCGCGTTGATTCTTCTCTGAGTTTACTGAGATTGAGTTTTGTAACTACTTCATACCCTTAATTTCAAGACAGTTCTGGTTTTTTGATGAGCCTGCGGAGATTAAGATATGAATTCACTAGTTGGTGAACACAACTTAAAACAATTTTGATGGGGTTTCCGAGGACGGGCAGAGGCTCGTGTAGTTGGATGTTTCCATTAGTATAGTTATCATTTGCGGTATTTAATGTGCTTCATTTGAAGCGTTGTATGAAAGGAAGTGTAGATCACTTGTATTATGGGCTGAATTGGAAAAGGTTAATTGGCTGGGGACCGAGTTGGTACAGGAAATGTTTGATAAGTGGTGGTTATAATAGAAAAACTCCAAGTGGCGAGATATCTTAAAAAGAGTTATGCAAGCAGTGGACATAAGTTGGTTGAATACGAGATTGGAGATAAGGTGTTGTTAAAAGTGTCACCATGAAAAGGTGTAATGTGTTTGAAAAAAAAGGGGAAAGTTATCGCCAGAGGTTTTTTTTTTTTTTTTTTTTTTTTTTTTTTTATGTCGGACCATTTGAGATTCTTGAGAGAATCGGCCCTGTTGCTTATCTATTAAAGTTGCCTGAGGAATTGGCTTATGTGCATGACACATTCCGTGTGTCGAATTTGAAAAAGTGTTTAGCCAAAGATAGTTTGCATGTATCGTTGGATGAAATTAAAAGACAATACTTTATTTTTAACAAAGCACAGTAGAGATTATGGATTGTGATGTTACGAGTTTAAAGCGTGGTAGAATACCTATTGTGAAGGTTTGATGGAACTCTAAACGTGGCCCAAAGTTTACTTGGGAACGTGAGGAGTATATGGAATCTAAGTATCCCCAGCTATTTGTTGATCGTGTTGATGATCAAACTAGTTGAATCTTGGGATGAGATTCCCATAAAGAGGGGATATTGTGACAACCGTGGTTTGAGCGGGTTAGTTTATACCTTTAGACTTTAACTTATTACTCATTTTGTGTGATTCTTGTGTGCTATGTGATCTTTTTGGTTGTTAAGTGGTTTATATATGTGCATTATATCATTTTAGAGGTAAATGATTATCTTATTTTATGTGCATATGAGTTGGAGATAAGTATTTCATTTGTTCACGTGTGGTGATAATGGAAATGAAAGACGTGTTGCATGCATTGCTACGGCCAAAACTGATTTAAAGTTTTAAGCGTCATTTGAATATGGGTGGCTTTATGAAGGAATGATATGGTTGAAATATGGAAGTTTGTATCAAACTTTCCATAAATAGCATGAATTTTGAAATGAAAAGTTATTTTTAGAAGGTGCGGTTTATTGCGGTTATGTATAAAGGTTTACTCAAATTGGCTTAGGTTTTTATAAAAACTTATTAGGTAATGCAGTAATATATGTATATGATTATATATATATATATATATAAAAATATATATATATATATATATATATATATATAATTATATAGGGGGCCGATCGGTTTTGGTTAAAAATAAGGGTTTAAGGTGCAAATTTGACAAAACTAGAAGTATAGAGGGATTAGGATTGCAATTAAGATATTTAGTAAAAACCTAAAACATAATTTATTCCTCCCCATTCATATCCCACGAAATTATGCAGCCTCCAACAAAAAAAAAGAACATATTTTTCCTCCATTGTTGATCAAGAAAAGCTTAGGATTTGTTAGGGTTTTTGCGTAAAAAGGTAAGTGTATTAACCTTCATTAATCTTTTAATTCATATAACATTAATTATGGTGGATTAGAGTTTTATAAAAATACAGATCATAATGATTAATTAGTGTTGTAATTATGATTAGGGTTGAATTTGGGTCATAATCATGCAAATTACATGTTAGGGTTTTCATGAAATCTTGATTTAGGGTTGAGCAGAATTAGGGCTGTGTTCACGAGCGATTTTCACCATGATGGAAAATGATATTGCAGCGATTCTTTTTTTAAAATTGTAGTAATCTATGTCTACTTTCCAAAAAATCCGGCCTCGAAAGTTTTTAAGGTCGGGAAGCCATTCAAATGTTGTTTACTCTAAAAGTTGTCAAAACAATAAATACGGGTCAGTTTTAGGTCATGTTGGTGAGGGTAAAACCCTAACTTAAAATTCGAATTTAGCTTAGCCCTTCTACAGAAATTTAGTTCTATGTGTCTATTAAAACCCCCCCAAAGGAGAGCTTCTGTAATGGAGTCTAAGTATGATTTTTAAGTCCAAACCTTTTGGTGTGCAATCAGATCCGAATTGAGACTGTTTTGAAGTTTGATTTTCTTAGGAGTACTTGTGCATGTAAATGGCTTTTGGAAATCCAAAGGTAGTTAATATACTCATAAATGAGCATGGTTGATTTTTGGTATGAATTATGAGGGTCATTAAGTAAGGGTTTGGAGTACGTAAAGTCATGATAAAATTCTGCAATTTAGAGTTAATTATAAGTAACTAGTAGGAAGAGTTAATGAAGTGGTTAGATTTGGGCATGGTGTCGGGGTGACCCATAATGGTTAATTGAAACCTTAGACATCCATCATATGAGTGTTGAATGGACATGAGCTTTTAGCTTGGTCGCGTGTAACACATTTGTGTTTGTATTGTGTAGCTTGTGAGAATATTGTTTGGAAGCTGCTTTTGCTTCAGGTGAGTTTCATAGCCCCTCTTTTCTTATGATTTATTGTTAAAGGAAGAGTTTGTGTTACTTGTACTGCGACTGATCAGTTATTTCATATGACCCCTCTTTTCTATGATTTTTTATTGGGTGAAAATGATACAATTTGTTTTTTTTGAAATGTTGAATGATTTGATTACTGTGATAATTGGTTGTCTAAAATGCATGGACTTTACGTGACTATTATGTGTATGTGCTAAATGTATTGGATGTGGTCAATTGGAGCCGGGTTGGCTTGGATCGTGGCACGGTTTCCTTCTCCCTTTTGATGTGGTTGTGAATGTGATCAAGGAAGTCATGACTTGGGGCAGGGCACGCCGGTCCTCTCTTGGAAATGTTGTGGATCGGGGTAAACGTTCCTACCCAAATGTATTGTTTGTTGTTTTACATGTTAGCCTTAAGATAGCTCCATTTATTCCATGTATGTTTTCTTTTATCACAGCAATGGGGGAATAAATATTTATTCGTTTTTAAAACAGATGACTCTCACCAACCTTTATGTGATGTTTTTGATCCCACAAACGCATCATTTCAGGTAATTCAGATAGAGAACTAATGAATGCTAGGAGAAGTGGCTAGAAGACCTTAGATAGGCTTTGTGGAGTTTCTAGTTATTTTATATAGACTTATGTTCTGCTGAATGATTTAAGTCCGGCGGGATGCTTTACCTTTTAATTGGGTTATCATTTGCGTGTAATATCAATTGCTTAATAATGCAAGACGTCTTTATCTTGTGGTGGGTATTGTTATATGACACTATGGTCCCCTGTGTCATTTTTCTGTCCTTTTAGTATCTCTATAGTAACGCCATTGTGTTGTAATGAAAACCACAGGAGTTTCACCTCGTCTACAGGCTTGGTGGGGTGTGACAACTACGGTGCCAGATTTTACGCATCCAAGATGGTTTTTGATGCCGTTTCTTTTGGTGCTACCAATTTAAAGGATGCTTTCAAATTGTCAAATCTTGTGATGGCATGTCAAAGGCAAGGCAAAATCTCTCAACAAGATGAGATGCCTTCAAAATGCAATTCCAGTTTGTGAAATTACGGTATGTTATGGGGTATCGATTTTATGGACCGTCTGTCCGTCGTCAGGGGTAACAAATATAGTACTAGTACCTGTCGATTAACTATCCAAATGGGTTATAGCAAAAGCGCCCCAACGATGCTAGGGTAGTTGTTAAGTTCTTAAAATCCCTTTTCTCCCGATTCGGCGCTCCGAGAGCAATCATAAGCGATTGTGGGACCCATTTTTGTAACGACAAATTTGAAAAAGTTATGTCTAAATATAGTGTCACCCATCGTCTTTCGACTCCTTACCATCCTCAAACGAGTGGTCAAGTTGAAGTCACAAATCGAGGTCTCAAAAGAATTTTGGAGAGGACGGTAGGAGAAAACCGTGCCTCGTGGTCCGACAAACTAGATGATGCATTATGGGCTTTCAGAACCACTTATAAGACTCCAATAGGATGTACTCCATACAAGTTAGTCTATGGAAAAGCGTGTCACTTACCAGTTGAACTAGAACACAAAGCATATTGGGCTCTTAAGCATGCCTACTTCGATTTAAAGACCGCGGGCGATCATCGAAAGCTCCAACTCAATGAACTAAGGGAGCTTCGTGATCAAGCTTACGAGAATTAGTTAATCTGCAAGGAGAAGACAAAGAAGCTACACGATTCCAAGATAAAGAATAAAATCTTCAATGTTGGTGATCAAGTCTTGCTTTTCAACTCCCGATTAAAGATTTTCTCCGGAAAGCTCAAATCCCGATGGTCCAAACCTTTAACTATTACTGAAGTTTATCCTTATGGCACTGCCAAGATGTCTCATGCCGATGGTTTAAGTTTCAAAGTCAATTGCCACCGTCTTAAGCACTACCATGGAGGGGATACACCACCATTGGTTATCCCGGACCTCCAGACTTTCCCTAAGGACAAATAAATTCAGGGATCGAGTCGAGCTTGCGACTCGGTGAACAAAAACAAGCCGCTTCGTGGGAGTTCACCCCATGCTTATCCTTTCCATTTTCTTTCTATTTTCTATTATCCAATGTGTTGTGTTGAGAGAGGCTTGTGCTCTTTCCGATTTCTCGATGTTTGTTGCTTGTTTGTTGTGATTTTGCAGGATTCTCCCAACAAATTTTTTTGAAGCCTCTCGTATCCGGTTGATTTGTCCCGTTCAACTCGAGCTTCTCATCCTTTGTGTGAAATTAGTTTGGGGAGATCCATATCCTTTCATCATTATCGATTAACGTTTATCTTTGCATACCTCATAAACGGCTTAGATTTACGTAGAGACCCGACTTTAAACATTGAGGACAATGTTTCGTTTTAGTTTGGGGAAGGGAATCTATCGATTTGATGTTGCTTGCTTATTGTTTTGTTCTCACGTACCCGTTTTCCCACACACAAAAAAAAATTTAAAAACAAAAAAATAAAAATAAATAAATAAATAAATAAAATAAAATTGAAAAATAAGTGTTAAGACACGAATGTAGGTTTTCCGTTGGTAAGAATAAGAAGTAATTTTTGACCCGATCGTACGTGTAGAGTTCTAGCTTTATCCCTTAACAATTAATGATGATAGTTTGTGCTAGTCTCACGTAGACTTTAAACATGCTAGACTTGAATCGTTAGTAAATGAAGACTTGTGCTAATCTCAAGTAGATTTTAAATATGCCGAGTTGGATTTTATATGGCTAAGTATTTGCAAATTTCTTTTGTGAAGAACAAGAAATGATAGTGTTATTTATAAGTCATGACATTAAACGTAGAATAGTTGGTTTTCTTTCAAGCTCATAAGTGTTAATTGTGGCTTTTTCTCCCATTAGCTTGTTTCACCTCTATATATAAATGTTTAATAAATAGAGTTGTATGGTTTTTTGGTTAATAATTAGCTAATAGAAGTTTTCTTTAGTTCCTTTGTGATTAGGATGAGTACACATCAGGAATACTTAATTTGGCATATTATATGTATCATATAAAGAAATATTTTGCTTATTCCTTAAAGAGCCTTAGGGTATATGGGATAAGTAGAATTCAATAATAATCCGAGACTGATAAAAGTTTGTTGCATCTTGCCGGCTCACAACCGATGTTACAGCCTTCTAAAAGGTCAAGGAAGTTACCGAAGTCAAAATATGTTTGCTACATCTTGTCGGAGGCGTGGCCGATGTTGTAGCCTTCTAAAGGACTAAGGTATTAATAATGTTGCTTAATTTTTGTCTTATTTTGTGCCTTAAAGAGCCTAAGGGTATATGGTGCAAATAAGATTGGTCCATTCATGTCTTAAAGAGCCTTAGGGTATATGACATGAATGGTGCCTTGCTTAAGTAGCCTAATAAAAGCCAAATTTTGGTTGCCTCGATGTGGACTTTAATCTTGATGACATTTGATCTTTTGAAAAGAGCTAGGAGCTAATTATTGCGTTCTTAACCGTTACGCTTTATTTTTAGAATTAATAAGTATCGAAACAAGTCTTAAAGAGCCTTCGGGTATATGACTTAAGTAAAATCTTGAGATACAAAAGTAGGATTTGCGGGAGGAAAAGTAAGTACACAATTAATATTTATGAGTAGTGTTAGTGTCATGACTTGTAATTAACAATGATCTTGTTTTTAAGCTTAGCATGGGAAAAGTGAAAAATCAGGGATGATGAAGTTATCTTTTAGACACTTAATCGTGCTTTTTATTCTATGATCCTAAAAGTTACCAATAAGGTAATGAAAACAATACATTATGTCAACACAAATAAGTTGTAGTTAGGTAGTTAATTATCAAGAAAAATCATAAAAAGAGAAAAATCTTTGAAAATGGGAAATCGGGTGTTTTATAACTTGTGATCTCTTAATTCTCTCAACAAAAATCTTTGCTACTTTTCAAAGGTTTAGTTTAGGGAATTTTTGAGGTATTTGGTTATAAGGCATGTGATATTGCGTGAGGACACACAATCGTTTAGTTTGGGGAATTTTGATAAGTGTAGAATACACATATCCGTTTTGTACCTAAAATGACCCAATTAAACCCAAAACAGATCAAAAATGGCAAAAATATGCTTGTATTTGTGTTTTGTGTGTGCAGGTACGGATAAGTCAAAAATCACAAGAAAATAGTCAAAAACAAGCAAGCACGGACACGAGAATCAGAAGAGTACAAAAAGAAGCCAAAAAGCCAAAGCCAGAAAAGTCAAGCCTACAGTCTACTCCAGTCAGTCATGGTCAACAAAAGTCCACAAGGGTTAAACTTGCAATTCCCGAAAGTTATTAATATCTTGAAAAAGGGAAAAGTAAGAGAAGGACTATTTGTGTAATATGCCCAAACTTCCAACTAAAATTACCCTTTCAGTTATAAAACTTTGGGCGCCAAAATGGGGTACTATTCACCCGTCGTCCCAAAGTTACCACGCTGTCAAAACAAAGGGGTTTTCAAAATTAAGGGACAAATTGGACAATTAAAGAGCTCATAAGTTCAAGGCAAGGGTCAAATCAGTCTTTATCAAGGGATTACTTAACCTCTCTCAATCAAAGGCCACGTCAACAATGGAGAAAGCATAATGGAATGTGTCCACAATTTGATCAAACAGCCACAATTGATGCTCAAATGATTGAAGAAATGATTGGCCAGGATTAAAAAGGTTGGAGAGCAAGGCAAGAGGCTAGAAGGATCCAAGGCAGCCTATAAATAGGACCTCACCTCTCACATACACAATATATCTAGTTTTTAAGAAGTAGTTTTAATTTAGTGTAGCTTAAATTTTAATTCTTAGCCTAATGATGTTTTAATCTTGTAATTTTCCTTTAAAAGTACTGTAAGCAAGTTTTTATTAATGAAATTCAGTTTATCTAAATCTCTCCAAGTTTCTTTTTCATAAGCTCTTTTAATAAGCTAAGTCGTTTAAATAAGCTAATAAGCTCATTTAAAGCTCTTTCAGTCTATAAGTTGAAATAGAGCTATTTGAATTCAGTATTAATCTTACCTAAACCTTAAATCAGTTTAATCTATCATGGATCTTATTGGATTAGAGCTTTTGGAAGGGGATCTTAATCTCTTTTCTTGTTATTTAAAAGCTCTCTTAATAAGCCAAATTGTCTCAATAAGCTAATAATCTCATTTTAAGCTCTTTCGGTCTATAAGCTAAAATAGAGCTTATTTTAATTCAGTTTTAGCTTAATAGTGTAGATCTAGCCTATTCTCTTTGCTTATTAGTGCTTATTTGAGTTTTATCTAGTTAAATCATTATAGTTGTTTATTTGTTTTTAATTTTCTTAGTTAGAATCATAGTTTTTCATAAAATTGTCTTAAAAACCTCTAAAAACCCAAAAAAAATATATAGTAAAATAGCTTAAATCTTAGATTATTGCTTATCTTGTTGTTAATTCATGCTTATTAAAGTTGTTTTAATCTATTAATTATCTGGTATTAAGCGTTTGCTAGTAGATTTCGAATTTTGTAGCTTAATGATAACTGTCATAGTAGTAAAAGGGTGTTTGGATTAAGTGTGTTTGACCTCTAAAAGTCAACATTACTTGTGCAATTTGCTTGAGTTAGCTGAGTTTTCATTTAAGATTAGTTTTTATTTAGTTTTTATAAGTTAGAGTTCAAAATTTCAAAATTTCATTTAGTTTTTATAAGTTAGAGTTCATTTAGTTTTTATAGCTGAGTTTTCACCAGGGCAGTTCTTGACTATCTTTTAGCTGTGGAAATTTGATCTAAGCCCTCAAAGGCTTATATCTTACTTGCATTTTGTTTAAACACTCTAGTAGAGTGTGTTTAAGTGCAGGGTTTCCCTTAAGAAACCTGCACTATAAGTGTTGCACTTGTGCAAAGTGCACCAGTACTAACCAAGAGGTTAGTACTGTTGTTATAGTTTGTACTGCCACTTTTAGAATAGCTTTTAGTTATGTTTAAGTAAGATTTAGGTGCTTAGATTCAAGTAGGATTAAGTCTAGTTATAGCTTATTATAGATTTAATCTTAGTTAACATTTTCTAGCTTACTTTCCTAGTTTAATTTAGCTGCCAATTGTACCAGCAGTACTTAAATAAGTTAGTACTGCTGATTTTCAGGTCCCAATTTAAGCCATCAAAGTTAAGATTTAATAGCTCATCTTTTAGTATTTTATAGTTGGGTAATAGCTTAATATAGATTTAGATTTATTGCTTATCAGTTTAGCTTAATTTGCTGCCAAAATTCACCAAAGTGCACATGTACTAACTAACAAGTTAGTACTGCTGTAATAGTTAGTACTGCTACCTTTGGCTTAATTTTTAGTTAAGTAAGAATAGGATTTAGGATCTTAGATTCAAGTAGGTTAAGGTCTAGTTATAGCTTAATTTAGAATAAGTCTTAAATCTTATTTTCTAGCTTATTTTCATAGCTTAATTTAGCTGTTAAAATTACAAAAATACTTAAAAGCCAAAAATAGTAGGATTAATATTTAAGTTTCTAAAATCTGAATTCTAGCTTAATGTAGTAGTTTTTATGGCTTAAATAGTTAGTTTATAAGTAGCTTAATTAGTTTTCAGAAGCTCATAGTCTAGATTTGCTTTTCAAGCTTTTTAGCTTAATTCGATTTTGTGCATTTTAGCTTAATTCCTGAGTTTGCTTAGTTCATGATCAATTTCAGTAGCTTAAAAGTAGTTTAAGCCTTTATTTCTTTTCATTTATAGATTAAGTATATTATAAGCTTTTTAGAACTTCTTTCCTTTTACATTTTGAGCTAATTTTGAGTCTTTTATAGCTTATTTTCTAAAACCAAGAGTTAAGGCCTCCTTTCTGAGGTCAGTTTAGAAATAAGCTCTTATTGAGCTTATTTGTTATTTTCAGCCCAAGTAGCTTTTATTAATTTTGTTCCTACTAGCTTCCTTTACAACTTTGCTCTTTCAAGTTTTTAATGATAAGCACTTTTAAAATTTGAGCTTATAATTAGACTTTAGTTGTAGTCGGGGTTGGTCCTCAGGGACCATTCTTGTAATTTTTCTGTTTTAATTGTTTCTTAGTTAATACTTGCCCGTTAAATGCTTTAGTCCTATTAGTCCTTAAGTCTTTTACACAGTTAGTCCCTAAGTTAGTTTTTAATTAGTTTTATTTAGTTTTAATCAATAATTAGGGTTAGGTTTTAATTAGTTTAATTAAACTTTTATAAAAAGATAAAAATTAGGGCTTTTATTTTTATAAAATTTCTGCACTCTTTCTTTATATAGTTTAATTTTTATTTTTATTTTGTTTCCCGTATTAGTATAATTGTTTTCAATTGTCCATTTTAATTGTTGCTTTAGATTAACAAATCATCCTCTTGCTTATTCAAATCAGAATCCGGACTTAAACGAGGTTTCAATTTCACTAGTCATTGGGGATAACGACCCGGGTGATCATACTTACCCGGTTTAATATACGTATTTTATATTATATTATATATATTTTTGAGTGTGAATTTTATCAAGGGTGACTTGGTAATTTTCTTAATTACTCTTAAGGTTATATTTTATATATATTTTATGTGTATAAAACTTTGCACATCAGTGATCTATTAAGACTCAAGCAGGTACTCCTCCCTCCACGTGCCAAACAATTTTGAATATCGACGCACTTGTTGAGGGGGAGCGTTTCTAAATAATTAAAACAATCAAGGTAAAATGGCTTTGATATCTATATCACAAGTACCTTGGTTGATTTTTCAACTGGTTTTATGGCAAAGTGAACTGTACCAAAAGACCGACCCTGTACTTACTTTATCAGAGTTATAAGGATGGTATGGTTAGGTACATGTTCCCATGATCTCGCCAGAGCCGAAGGGATCTACCCAGGGACAATCCACTAATTAGTGTAGAAGTCCTTAGGTTTGATTACAAAAGGAGTAATGTGAGAATAAGGGAATAGTACGGACTAAGATGGAGCTAGTACTAGAATATACCTAACAAGGTACTAGTAATGAAGTCTCGGCAAGCACTAAAGGGGTTGAAGAATGAAAAAGAAAAGTTAAGATAAAGGGTGAAAAGAAAGCAGCCCTCCTTTAACATTAGGCAGAAACTGGGTTAATACATATGCTGTCAGAATTACATGGTTGATTGTTGACATGGAATACAAGTATCATAGACCCAGTGATACGCTGCACAACCCTCCCTAGCCACTCAGAATATCTTAAAAGATTTCTGTTTCAATTGCCATGGAGACTTAACACGTAATCTACTAACTCTCTCACTCCGAGTTAGTCGGTATTGAAAAGGTGGCAGTCTGCTCCAGCCTCCGATCATTTAAATCAAAATGCACTATTGAGTCTAGAGCCTAGAGATCATCAATAAATCTTGTTAGGACACTATTCCAATATACTTGTCTTTCACACACTGTGAAAACAAGGATTATCTTAAGAGTCCTACGCATTATTCTTGTGATACTGCCAGAACATCCGAGTGATACGAAAGTATTCGCAATGAAGATGGAAACCCTTCTAGAGCCAACATCAAACAA
>BQNB010113595.1:5711-21908 GCA_026074375.1 Tanacetum coccineum
TCTTGTAAAGACATCAATAAGAAGTATGTAATTAACTTGAAAGATAGTTGAAGCCAAGAGTCGGCGTTCAATAAATACTTTATTTAATATGCTTGTGACTTCTTGTAAAGACATGATCTTAAAGTCCTTGAACTGTTTTAAGAATTATAAAGTAAGCAATTGACTTGTCATGTCTCCTTGTCACGACATGTACATGAAGTCATTGAAATGTTCTAAGACTTCTACGTTATAGCATGCAATTGGCTTGAAATTACTGTTAATGCCATTATGTTTGAACAAATTGGCAAAGTATGTGAGACAAAGGGTATTAAGTTATCTATGAGATTGTGATACTGTCTCATAATCTCATTACTCATAACATACCACATCGCTATGGTATGTCTAACATGTAAAATCAAACTCTGTTGATATTGTTTGATTTTTGATAACTTTAGCTACCCTACCTCTAATCTTATCAAGGTTAACAAAAATTAAGTAAGCTACATGCTTACTCAATATGGTTCCAACCAAGAAGGTAACTAAGACACCATTAGGTTATGGAATGGGAAGACTCCCATTAAGTCTTAACTGAAGTTCTGAATTTGTTGAGATCACGTTAAGCGTGTTATTAGCAAACTAGAGTCAAGAACTGTCAGCATATACATCCCAAACGAGAAATTTTTTATTGTTACTCGACTTGCTGTGTATTTGGAGAAAGTCTCCTCTTACATGCAGCAAGTGGGAGCATCTGTTTTGGAGAAAGTCTCTTCTTACACAACCTTCTGAATGCACTAGCGAACAATATAATAAATGTTAAGATATAGTCCATAAAAGAAAATCATTTTTGGAATTTGATTGATCTTTCACCAATCGGTAAGACTGAGAAGTTAAATTGGTTCTTCTAGGAGAAGACTAATATGGACAAAGATGTACACACATTTAAACACAAGCCTTGTGGTAAGGGTTTTACTTATACTCAAGCGATTGACCGTGATTAAAGCTTCCTTTCCTTGCATGCGTTAAATGAATAAAGATATTAATTACCATACTTGATTTCATGAATATGAAATATGGCAATTGGATGTCAAAACTCCTTGAATGATTACCTTTGCGAGGACGTTGTGTAATCATAAGGGTTTATGAATCCAAGTTATCTTTAGAAAATGTGCAAGCTACAAATATCCAAGAGTGTGGATTATAGCATGCATCTAGGAGCTGGAATCTTAAGTTTAAATCAATAATTTGATTTTGATTGAAACAAAGATAACTCCAGAGTACACCTTAAAGCTAGTCGGAGCATCATGTTTTGTCTTTCTTATATCTCATATGTTGTCAACATATTGGAAGTGATATTTCACCTAAGCTAGATTTTAATCCTTAGTTTGGAATAATATTTCTATCGAGAGATATACGAAATAAAACATACAACCTTGGGACACATGTTTATTAGGATAAACATATGCGATTACTAAGTCTAACACAATATGACACATCATTGAGCAAGACTCAAAGTTCTATCTCACCTGATGAGTTGGACACATGTTTGAAAATGTTTAGTTTAGCTAAAAGTTTCATAATGTATGTCATGATATGCATTAGACTAAATGTAACACTTGCATGAATGCAAGATGAATCGACAACCATAGTAACTAAGTGAAAGTCATTAGACTACTATTAAAAGAACATTCTAAAAGGCCTACACAGGACTAAAGACATGTTCATTGTTTACGGATTTTAATAAGGAGATTAGTGTTACGTTTATACACTAATGCTTATTTTGCTTGAGATGATTCTCAACCCTAGTCATAGCAGGATTTCATCATAAATGATAATACTGCGACAGACTGCTTATTGAAGCATTGTTGCACTATTCATTAAAGAATAAGAATACTTCATAGTTTAGGAAGCTATTAAGAAGATTGTCTTATATAGGTGGTTTTGCTTGCTTCAAACAACCTATGTAATATATTGTGGCGATGCTAGTATTATTGTAATAGCACATGAAACGCATATATACAAAATGACAATCATCGTATTATTTAAAACGTTCACTTCTTGTAAGTTTTGAAACAAGTATTCTCAAAGCTCACTTAGATGAGAACTTAGTTGGTACTTCTTACAAAGTCAATGTCTTGTACCGAACATGTTTATCATGCTAGGAACATTAAACTTCGACCTGCTAGTAGTCTCATGTATATCTGTTTTTAGTATTTGGATAATGGAACGTTAAGCAGTTATATTAAGCAATGAATTGATATACCTGGTATGATCGTCTTTATTTATTTATACAACTGTGTTCTATATTAGCATGTTTAAATCCATGAATGACTTATTTATTCTAAATCGTCCATTATCAGTTAATGACACGGGAGTATCATTGAAATAAGGCAAATGTGAGTGTTTTAGTCATATTCATATGGTATGAATATTAATGGATGATACCGCCAAACTCATATGTTGTTCATTGGATGAACATTAGACTGACCCAACCTATGAGTATTCACTACATGGATCGGCCAATAGTGGAAGCTCATATGGTTATGTCTCCTCACCTCAACTTACAGATGCAAGTAGAATCTGTGTGTGTGGAAGTCAATCTTGATATGGTATCAACATTGACCCTGTTGAAGGCTGCATAAAGCTAAGTTCAAGAGGATGTGAAACACATATGGACAAAGCGACGACAGTCAAAATAGGATTTGTTACTCCACATGTTATGGATGAAAGAATACTATTGGGTCCCCTCGATGATTTGAACAAATTATGTTGGAACCCGCATCTCCAAATGTAATTAAATGAATACTTTGATTAATTTGGTAATCTAGTTCAATGTCTATATCGAGAAACAAAATTGTTAAACATAAGAAATGACTTATGATCCATGTCAGATGTTTCAACAAAGTGTCTCACTTAAAAGGATGATTGATAGCTAAACCATTATAATGAATTTTAAGAAACTATCCTCAAATGTTTCTGGGGCATTGGGGCGTGTAGCTAAGACCATTAACCTGTTGGCGTATATAATACTATTATTATGAAACGTACCAAGTGGGGGGAGCTGTTAGAGTAGCTTGTGTCAAAAAAATAATTTTAGGCTAGACCATGTGAGCCAATGGTCACAAACACATATATACTGAGTACCACTTTAATACTCATGTGTATTATGTGAAGTTTACGGTATATCATACAATAAACTACGTAACTCGGGATCAATATTGGGCTTATAATAAATAAGTAATGTACTTAGTTTAATGGACTTGGAAAACAAATGGGAGGCCCATTTGGAGCCCATACATGGCCGGCCTTATGGAGGTGTTTTAAGGAGGGGATAAGATCAAATTTATGATATAAATATATAGATATCTTCTTATAATTGGTTAACTAATTACAAAAATCTCTCCCCTCTTTTCTCTCATGAAAACCACGACTCAAACAAAACACCCATCTAGGGTTTTTGTTTGTATTATCTATCACTTTGAAATTTGATAGTCATACAAGTGTATTCCATGGTTACAAGGTTGGAAGACTATCATCTAATTGGTATACAATGAAGTGTAGTGTGGATATATCATAGAGGTGATCTACTTTGATCACTTAGTTTCATTGGGTGGTTCATATATTAGGTGAAGGTCACTAATTGATTTTACCGATCACTCTATAAAAGGTAATAATTGTTATTTTGATTTTGATTGATCATATGACTTTATGGATTCGTTGATAGGTGCTTGTTCCGCTGCGTTTTATATTTGTTTATATGATATTCATTTAATTCAGCACCTATAGTTCTTTATAGTCTTCCACCTGATGTGTATGCCATTGTCAATCATCATAAAGTTGCAAAAGATATATGGGACAGAGTTAAGCTTCTTATGCAAGGCACGAAATTATCATTACAAGAAAAGGAATGTAAATTGTATGACGAGTTTAATAAGTTTTCATTTGTGAAGGGTGAAACACTATATCAGTATTATTAGAGATTTGCTCAACTAATCAATAACATGAACGTTATCAATATGTTAATGAGACCAGTTCAAGTGAATACAAAGTTTCTGACCACTCTACCACCAGAATGGAGCAAGTTTGTGTCGGGCGTGAAGTTCGCTAGAGATTTGCTTACTACAAACTATGATCAATTGTACTCATATCTCGAACAACCTGAGGCACATGCAAATGAAACTCGCTTGATGCGTGAACGATACCAAGATCCTCTTGCATTTGTTTCCAACTACAATCAACCATCGTCTCAACTTACCAACTATCACTCTTAATACAACACTACATAGTTTCCTCAACAAACAAATACCATGATTCTACAAGTTTACTCTCCTCAATCATACTTACCAATATATCCAGCACCTCATCTATCACAGCCACAAATCAGTCAATTACCCCCTCCACCATCACAACAATACCAGTCTCATATTGATCATCAAACCTTATCTATTCCACCAATTTCTTATCACTCACCTTAAGCTTCAACACAACCAATAACTGAGTTCCCTTTAATAGACTCGGGTCTTGCTGTTCCTGTGTTTACTTAAGGAGATGATCCAATTGCCTATCTGAATAAGGCAATGGATTTCCTGATAGTTGTAGCTTCTTCAAGGTTTTCTTTATCCAACAATCAACTTAGAACTTCCTCTAATCCAAGAAACCAGACCACTATTTAAGACGACAGGGTTACTATGCAACAAGTTCAAGGGACGCAAGGATAAAGTTATGTTGGTACTGGCTATAAGGGTAATTCTACCAGTTCTGCGGGAAACAATACAATAGGACAGGCAAGGGTTGTTAAATGCTATAATTGTCAAGGTGAAGGAAAATAGGCGAGGCAATGCACTCTGCCTAAGCGACTAAGGAACGCTGCATGGTTTAAGGAAAAGGCAATGTTGACTGAAGCACAGGAAGCTAGTCAAATTTTGGATGAAGAGCAACTCGCATTTCTTGCAGATCCAAGCATTCTAGATGGTCAAGCTGCTTAGACAACCATTTCAAACAATGCTGCTTTTCAGACTAAGGATCTAGATGCTTATGATTCTGACTGTGATGATGTCTCGAATGCAAAAGCGGTTCTTATGGCAAATCTTTCCAACTATGGTTCTGATGTTATCTCAGAGGTATCTCATTCTGAAACCTATCATAATGATATGGATAATCAAAGTGTGCATGCAATGCAGGATTTTGAACAAAACCCATATAGTTTTCCAGCTAATGAAGATAAAAAAAGTAAATAGCAATATCATTCCGTATTCTCAGTATTGGCAAGAAACACAACATGCAGCTGTTCAAGATACTAATTTGTATGCTTAACAAGATTCAATGATTTTA
Organism: Tanacetum coccineum; assembly: GCA_026074375.1. NCBI lineage: Eukaryota > Viridiplantae > Streptophyta > Magnoliopsida > Asterales > Asteraceae > Tanacetum > Tanacetum coccineum. The sequence continues at coordinate 11,019 of BQNB010113595.1, forward strand.
TATGTGATTGAACAAATGTCAGAACAAATGACTAATCATGTAAATAATTAGGAAAAGGCTAATCAGGAAAAGAATAATGAATCAGTAATCGCTGAGCTTGAGAGATATAAAGAACGAGTCAAAACTTTTGAACAACGTCTTAATATTGATTTAAGCACTCACGAAAAAATAATTGATTCTCAAATGGATGATATGATTAAGGAAAATCTTACACTTAAGCAGCAAATTAACTCACTTGAATAAAATCTTTCTGATCAAATCAAGGAAAAGGAATCTTTATTGCAAACATTTACTGTTTTCAAAAATGAATCTAAAGAAAAGGAAAGTAAATACATGGAAAATGAGATTGATTTAGAAAAGAAAATAAAGAAACTTGATAATATTGTTTATAAAGTGGGTCAATCTACTCAAACAGTGCACATGTTAGCAAAGCCAAAAGTTTTTTATGATGACACTCACAAACAAGCTCTTGGTTATCAAAATCCATTTTATCTCAAGAAAGCTCAGCGGATTAAGCCAACCTTGTATGATGGTAGTGTTATATCTAGTCAACATGCTACTAGTCACGTGATTGATGATGAAGAGACATTGAATTTGGAAGAAGTAAGTCGATCTAAAATGCTTGCAAAACAAAATGATCCAATTTCAAAAGAAAATAAAATTAATTAATACTACTCATATTAATTATGTTGAGTTAAATAAATTATCTGAAGATTTTGGTAAACGTTTTGTTCCACAACAAGAATTATCTGCTGAACACGCTTTCTGGTTACAAACTTCTAACCCTAATACTGAACAATCTAATATTTCACCTGGTAGAATAGAGGCTCCTAGCGAACTTCCTAAGGTTAGTTTGGTTAATACAAGTCTTAAAAATCTTAAAATCCATCTTTCCAAATTTGACACCATGGTGAAAAAGCATATTACACTGGATGCTATTATAGAAAGGGAATGGGAGTTTGAACACACTAAAGTTGTTTTTCTAAATGAAATCATTCCATTTTTAACGACCTTAAAAGACATATTCAATGTTTTTGATAGAGATCTTTTAAATGAGGTAACAGAAGTTCAGATAGTTTTAACCAGATGGAAGCCGATGTTCAACAGTGTTCAGTAGACAAACAATGTTTTGAAATTCTTAAGAAATAACTTTTTCTTGAAGATGATCGACTTTTACAACAAATCATGTCTCAAGATGTTCTGCTTTCTGTTATGAATTCCACTACTCTTAATGGTGAATCTGTGAATTTAGAAATGCAAAGAAGTGAATCTTGTGATAAGTGTTTCGATCTTGATGCTGAGTTCTTAAAATCACAAAATTCGTATAATGAACTTTTGAAAAGTTACTCACAACTTGAAAAACACTGTATTTCTCTTGAATTAACAATGCAACTTAATCAAGAAATTTTTCAAAAGGACAAATGAAGTTATAATCAAAATGCTCTTGAAATTCCAAAATATTTTGAAAATAACGATTTGAAAGCTCAGCTACAAGCTAAAGACACTACTATTTGTAAGTTGAAGGAACATATCAAATCTATGAGAGAAAATGACAAGGAAGAGAAAGTTAAACAAGATATGGATGAAATTGAGACCATAAATATTGAATTGGAGCATAGTGTGGCCAAATTACTTTCTGAAAACGAGCGTTTACATAAAGAGATTGGCCATTTGAAACAGATTTATAAGGATCAGTTTGACTCAATCAAAAGGACACGTGTTCGCAACAAAGAACATAGTGAATCTTTGATTCTTCAATTGAACTCAAAATATGTTGAAAATGCGGATTTAACAGCTCGAATTCAAGACAAGGTTTTTGTGATTACATCATTGAAAAACGATTTACGAAAACTAAAAGGGAAAGAAATTGTTGAAAATGATGCACAAATACCCATCGCCACCACTATTGCTCTAGTGCATGTTTTCTAGAGCTAGACTTAGAACCTATTTTCTCATGAGACTTAAGAACAATAGGGGAGGCCATAAAAGGATTATCATTACGGAGAAGACCAATAGGAAACATAGCTAACATAATAACGTAGAACCACCCTAACTCTAGCGTGGCCGTGTTTACAAAAACGTTTCAGAGAACTGTTTAGTTGCTATGGTTTTTTTAATACATGCCCTAGTTTTCACAAACCTAGTGAAAATGGGTTGCTGTCATAACCAAATAAAAACAAAAGTCATGAAAGTTAGGTTTTCTGAACCCCTCACATCCTTAAGCAACATTCATAAACAGGTAAAGTCATCCAAAACATCAGATTCTAACACACCTATGTTGCCTTCTACATGATTAAAGAGTTCTACTAGTGCTTGCATATCACAGCCTACATGCAATAAAAAGAATGATAGGATCTCGCAAACACCAAGTAGCAACATAAAGAATAAAGTAAAAGCCAAACCTAAGAGAGTTAGTTTAAATTCTAATAAAAAGAATCATGTTAAATACCCTATTTGTGATGCGAATGCTAAACATACTATGTTAAATGCGAATTCTAAATTAATTTGTGTTAAATGTAAGCAATGTATGTTTGATGCAAATCATGATGTGTATTTCTTTGATTTTGTGAATGATGTGAATGTGCGCTCTAAATCTATGTCTGCTAAAAATAATAAAAAGCAAAATATTTGGAAACCTACGAGTAAGATGTTTACTGAAACAAGATATAAGTAGAAACCAACAGGAAGACTATTCACTTTAGTTGGTAACTCGTGCCCTTTAACTAGGGTAGTCACTCAAATAGTACAGTGGGGTTATACATTCTTAAGGAAACCACTTCTCCCATCTTTCATAGAACACAAAAACTAGAGATTAAAGTCTATAGCAGGAGACCAAAACAAGTAAAGAATGTAGGTTGAGATAACAAAAGCAAAACTCGTATTTAGTCGTAAGAAAACTAAGATTGCTAACAACTCAGAACCCAATCATTCTTGGGGATCTAATACTACATATGTTCCATCTTCTTCTTCTTTTGTCAATGACAGGTTGTCCAGATTGTTCTCTAGTATTTAGACTCCGGATGCTCTAAACATATGACAGGGAACCGCTCTCAGCTCATGAACTTCGTCAGTAAATTTCTGAGAACTGTTAGATTTAGAAACGACCAAATTTCAAAGATTATAGGGTATGGTGACTATCAGGTGGGAAACGTAATTATTTCAGGGGTATACTATGTTGAGGGCCTTGGACATAACTTGTTTTCTGTTGGACAATTTTGTGACGCGGATTTTGAAGTTGCTTTTTGGAAAAACACTCTTTATTTAGAATTTAGAAGGTGTTTATCTACTTTCAGGATCCAGAGACACAAACTTGTACACAATATCTCTTGATGACATGCTAAAGATGTGACATCCATAAATTTTGAGGTCAGTAACCGAAAGCAAACTTATGATATTAGACTCTCTAAATTATTTATAGAGTAAGTGGTCGTATCACTCTTAGCTTTCAACTCTTATCTATGTGCAACCCGTGTTTCACATCGCTATTTATTCCGAGCTTTAAATTCTATTTTCTAATTTTATAGAATTTATTTTATTATCCTATTAAAAATCGTCATTTTAATTATTCGCGCGACAATACTTTGGATATTATTCGTTTTTTTAGCGATCGAGAAATCAACGATTTCATATTTTAGCTCCGAGAGCTTATTTATTTTATTTTAGTACTTCTTTCGACTTTTATCCGTGTTTGGCCAAAACCGCGTCAAAATCGTGTTTTTACAAGTACTAGCAATTTAACTGAAAGTTTAGGCCCAAAATTTGGTATAATACAAAGTTAAAAAATATATGCAACCCAAGCCCATATCCCCCCTTGGTCGGTTTTCACAGCCGAACAAACACCCTTTTTATTTTTTTAGATAATGTCGATACAAACTAGGATATTGCTCCCCATATATATAGATTCACTTCCCCTATTAACTTATAACTCACAACAGTAAAAAAAATCCATCTCTCGTGTCCCTCTCCTTCTGTTCGTCGGCCAACAACACAAAACCACCACCATCATCAAAACTCCACCAAATAGCTTTCATTTAACCTAAAATCACTCAAATACTAAACCCCCATCATCCTTTTCAAATAAAATCAAGCATGCATCAAGTTTATCAAATTATTGATTTTTATTAGATTCTTGATTTTTGGGTTTTGATTAAATTGGGTATAATTGGTGTTGCAAGGGTTCAAGATTAAGTGATTTTAACAAGTTTGGTGAAACCAATCAAGAATTTTGGGTTCGTTTGGGTGCTCCTAGTGTTCGGCCAAACACTAAACCCACAAGGGTTTAATGTGTTTGATCTTCTATCTTTTTTGATTGCATTGTGAGTTATATCCTTTCCTATTTTATTTCGAGTATACCTTAATATATACGCTATACATGCATGTTAATTTGTCCAATTAGGAATCCATAAAAAGTTGTGAAAAAAAATTGTTTGGATATGAATGTTGTGGGTGAATCAATTAAGTGTTAGTGAAGTTATAGGTTTAGTCTTAAGATTGGGAATGTGAAATTGGTGCAAAATTAAAATGGATAGGGTTTTATAACCTCAATGAGAACCAGAAAGTAGGTTAGTTTGGCGTGAAAGTTATGTGTTGTAATCTGAGATTTAGTGAATAAAATTGGTAGAGGTCGTTTCTAACTGATCGTTATGGTTATAATTAGAGCTTTCTAACTCTTAAAAACGAGAAAAGATATGGCCGAAATTAGTTTAATAAATGGTTTCGGCAATTTTCATGAAAATTACAGTTTTCATATCCGAATTTGGGTCAACTTCAGATGTCATAACGTGGTCGTTCAAAGGCTTTCTAGTTTTCAGGACCTTAAAATAATCTACTTCGAGTCTACTCTCCAAGGAACTAGGCCTCGTCGATTTTCAAGGTATAAAAGTTAGTCAAAACCTTGTACAAGATTAAGTGCTAATACGGTGTTGATGTCCAGAATTTCGTTGTAAAGTTGTCTGTGGCAGGAGGGTCAAAACTTAATCTTTTTGATCGAAATTTAATTTGGAGATTTTACATGATGTGTGTGACCTCCTGCATTTTTTTTAGATTTTTATAAAATGTTTAAGGGTGCCTGCTGTTGCCAAACTTTTGATAACTTTCTGCAGGCCTGTTTTAAACTAGTTATAGTATGCTAGTATTTACGAAAGGTCAAACTTGCTTAGAATCTTTAGGGAAAACATAGTAGTAAGTAAAAATACATAGGAACCTGGAGATAGAGTATAAGAAATGTGTTGAGGTCGTTTGGCAAGTCGTTAAGCGATAACTAGTTGCTAGTAAAACGGCATAATTTTCTGAAAATGGATAACCAATGGAAATAAAAAAGCGAAGTGTAGTCTCATGGATTCCTAATGTACGAATCGACATGCATATAACGTAATTACAATGAGTTGCATATTTTACATAATTGAATATTAATAATATATTATTATTATTATTAGGTCGCGGTTGAGATTTGTCATCGCCGCTTTTTTTCGTTACTCTCATCTTGGTATCTCCATTTTGGTGAGTTTCTCACATGATGTGTCGTTTTTATACTCATACTTTGAAGTAATGAATCTTATGAGCACATTTGAACTTGAACTTGTTTTGAACTTGTTGAACTTTGGAAACGTGTTAAACTTTAAACTTTGAACTTAATATGTATGTTGTTGTATGCTTGGAACCCGCCACTACTTTTAACTCACTTCCCCCCTCAACGGGATTGAGACGTTAATACTTATGGATAGGTAATTAGGAGATTACCCATCCCACTCCCCGCACAAGGTGCATAGCACAAATTGTTTGTGCCACACTATACAACTAGAACTTGATTGGATGTTTGGAACGGTTAGGCTGAATACGTTTAAGTAGTGCCACGCATAATCACTATAGCATACATATACTTGAATTAGTTTGGACTCTCAACTTGTTTGGAAATTATTTTGGGTTGAAAACTTATTTTTTGATAACTTGCCAATGATTTTCAAACCCTTTATCGGACATCTACTCTTTGTTCAAAACTACATTATGAGTTTATAAACTGAGAGCTCACCACGATTTGATATTTGACCGTTTTTATCATGCTTTTAGGTGACGTATCCCTGGTGAGAAACTTAGAAGCTGTGTTTTTCATTATTATCAACGTCAACAAAATTGCAAGAACCTTCTTCTTTTGAATATCCATGTTCGGATATAAACAATTTATAATTTCAGTACTTTTAATTTTCTTGAAGATGTGAATTCCGGAATAACTTTACTTTTATTAAATCATGTATGGTGTTTTTATCTATCATATTGTGTGATGTTTATTGATATGTTACACCTCGCGTTTCTGCCTTGGTAGGGTGTGACAAAAGACTTCTCTGGTCTGTCTACTATCAAAAGCTTCAAAGACTAAGAGCTGGTTATGGCATCGTTGGTTATCTCATCTCAACTTTGATACTTTAAACAAGCTAGCCAAAGACGGTCTTACACGAGGCATTCCAAAGCTTAAATTAAGGAAAGATCATCTATGTTCAGCATGTGCATTAGGCAAAAGTAAGAAATCGTCTCATCAACCTAAGGCTGAAGACACTAACCAAGAGAAACTATATCTTCTGCATATAGATCTTTGTGGCTTGATGCGTATGGAGATAATCAATGGGAAAAGTACATCTTGGTGATTGTTGATGATTACTCACGATTTACTTGGGTCAAATTTATGAGATCAAAGGATGAAGCTTCTGACGCTATCATCAAATGCATTAAAAATATTCAAGTTCGTTTGAATGCTACAGTTCGTAATGTTAGAACATATAATGGAATTAAATTTGTCAATCAGACCCTTCATGAATTTTATGAAAATGTCAGCATCTCGCATCAAACATCTGTTGCTCGTACTCCTCAACAGAATGGCGTTGATGAAAGACGAAACTGGACTCTAGTAGAAGTTGCTCATACAATGTTGATATTTTCAAAAGCTCCATTATTTCTGTGGGCCAAAGCAATCAATACAGCTTGTTATACCCAAAACCGTTCCCAGATCCCTCTTTGATACAACAAAACTCCTTATGAGATGATGCATAACAAGAAGTCGGATTTATCGTTTCTTTATGTCTTTGGTTCACTCTGATATCCGACCAATGATAGTGAGGATTTGGGTAAACTAAATGCAAAGGCCGATATTGGTATTTTTGTTGGATACACGCTTGCAAAGAAAGCTTTCAGAATCTATAACAGAAGAACCCGAAAAATTATGGAAAAAAATTCATGTGACATTCGATGAGCTGACACAATGACTTTTGAATAATTCGGTTCAGGACCCGGGCTTCAATCTATGACTCCTGTAACAACCAGTTCAGGACTCGTTCCAAACCCTATTCCTCAACAACCTTGTAATCTACCAAATAAAGATGATTGGGATCACTTGTTCAAACCCATGTTCGATGAATACTTCAATCCTCCAACCATTGCTGTTTCTCCAGTTCCAGTAGCTGCTGCACCTAGATCTGTTGATACAACTGAATCACCAGTGTCTACGTCAATTAACCTAGATGCACCATCAACTAGTATTCCATCAACACAAGAACAAGAACATTCTATAATTATTTCTCAAGGTTTTGAAAAATCACCAAAAACACCACATTTTCATGATGATCTACTTCATGAATCTCTTTATGAAGACTCGACTTCTCATGGATCGTCATCGAATGTGAGATCATCCCACACTCCATTTGAACACCTTGGTAGATGGATGATAACGCTCCAAATATACATAAAATATCCCTTGAAAATATGTGAAATATATATGTTAACGCACGGAATATTGCAAGTTTGGTTGTTTGTTGGTACAATAATTGTTTCAGGACCAAGAATGACGAGAATGACTAAAAGTGTCAAAGAAATCCATTAAAAGCACTAACGGTCGTTAAAGGAAGAATCTAGAAGAGAAATAAATGAAGAATTAATGAAAAGTGCCAAAGTGTGGCGCACTTACACCAAGTACGACGTACTTGAAGGCGGGATAAATGCAATTTAATTACACACCAAGTACGGCGCACAATTATATTTGTGCGGCGCACTTCTCTTGTAGTTACAAGGAAATGATTATGATTGATATAAATGAGAGACCTTCCATTTTCCCTGAACACCAACTGATACCCTAATCTTGTGCTATAAACAGGGCACGAAATTCAGTGTTTTTATCATTCTGTTTCTTACAATCATCTCTCAATAGTAATTAGAAGTTCTTAGGGAAGTTTTCTAGCATGTTAGAAGTTGTTCTTGGGAAACTTGAAGTATTCTCTAAATCTTCATAGCTTCCAGGTTGTAATCACGCCGGAGGTACAAAATTCAGGCCAAAGGTGGTGGAGGAGTAGTCTTGTGTAGAATAATCTTACACAAGTATGGAATGATTTCCTTGAAGTTTTAGAGAGAGAAAGATGGTTGGATGAACACTTAGAGAGAGAAAGAAAATATGGAATATTAGATTAAGTGTAAATGAGAAAATGAACAACCAACACCCTCTCCAAGCAATGGAGAGGGTTTATATAAGCCTAGCTAACCGGCCATGGGCTTATGGTATGGGCTTACATTGTAACTTTGGCCTGGTTAGCTTACTAACTTAATCTTACAACTTACTACAAGCTATGACTAATTATATTGGTAGTGACCAACACTTTTTCGCATTTCTAAAAATCTCCCCCTAAGGGAGGTCACTCCAATTTACAAATATTTTAAACTTAGCATACTATGCTTTCACTTCGGTCTTGAGCTCGTAGTCTTGAACTTCTATCATTAACTTGTGATTTGTTGTAGTGATTATAGACTTTGGATTTGAGCAAGTTCTTTTGTCTTGACATGGATGTGATCATTGAGCTTCTTGAGATCATCACCACGCATAATCTTGTATCGCCATCTTGTAGACTTTGCCATCTCGTGCACTAGTGACATCTGGACCGACATGCTCATACCTTTCTTGATTTCATAATCTTGAAAAGCTTTACTAATGCATCTTTCTTGAATTTCTTTAACTTTAACACTTTGTCGCTTCAAGAAGGACGTATGGTATCAGAGTAGCGGAAGTCTTGAAACATGTACTTGAGCTTTCATGATGTCTTTATATTTGTCGGTCTGGTATGAGCATGTGGCTATGGATCTTGTGAGTCAACTGGAATCAGGTACCTTCACCACCATCTTTAAATATCCTGCATTAAAACAGTTAGCAATAAAGCGGGGGGACGAATATGGCTTTGTCATTCGCCCGTGGTTGGTTGGAGTAACCTTCGAATCCGTGAGGATCGACCTGTGATCAGGTAGACTCAATTTAAGAAGAATCTCCTTGACAGGATTTCCAGCTGAAGTATCAAATCTTTCTAACACATATGTATTAGATTCATCAAACTCAGCATGTTCTCATTATCGAAACGTCCCAAAGCAGACAGCACGATAAGAGTGAACCAGCGAGTTACTATCTCACTGATTAAAATAAAAATTGATTTGAAAATCAATCGACGTGTCACTTGCTAAAGTGGTTTTGTGACACATCGAGAGTGTTAATCATTTCAAAATTCATCATCAATCGTCAATTCATAACCTGGAACAAGTTTGATTCTTATAGAATCGCACCATCGTTTCTTTCTAGTTGTCACAAGTTTGATTCATATAGAATCGCACAAGTCACCTACCATGAGCTTGTTTGATGTTGGCTCAAGCAGGATTTCCATCTTCATTGTGAATAATATCACTCGGATGTTCTGGCAAAATCACAAGGATAATGCGTAGGACTCTTAATATATATCTTGTTATTCACATTGTGTGACTTAGCAAGCATAATTTTGACAAGTGTCCTAATGAGATTTATGGATGATCTCTTTTGGCTCTAGACTCAATAGTGCACTTTGGTTTTAGTGATCGGAGGCTGGAGCAGACTGCCACCTTTTCAATATCAACTAACTCAGAGTGAGAAAGTTAATAGAAATGCGTGTAATCTCCATAAGAAATGAAACAAGAGTCTGTTGAGAGACCTTGAGTGGCTAGGGAGGGTTATGCATAGAATCACTGGGTCCATGACTGTCTTTAATGTCAGACAACAACTTAGTGTTTCTGACAGTTTATGTATTAACTCGGTTTCTACCTAAGTGTATGGAGGGCTTCTTTCTTTTCACCCTTTATCCTTACATTTCTTTTTCATTCTTCAACCCCTTCAATGCTTACCAAGTCTTTATAACTAACACCTTGTTGGGTTTGTTCCAGTGTTAGCTCCATCTCAGTCGGAATTATTCCCGATTCTCACTTTTTCTCCTTTTGTATCATACCTAAGGACTTCTACACTAATTAGTGGATATCCCTGGGTAGATCCCTCCAGTTCTGGCTGGATCATGGGATTTAAATACCTATGCCTAACCACCTTATAACTCCATAATTTTAAGTACATGGTCGGTCTTTTGGGTATTCCATCACAATCAAAGCCAAAATCATTGAAAAGTTCAATCAAAGTGTTTGATATAAATATCAAAAGATTTACACTTTGAAAGTTTTTCATCATCACTAAAAGCTCCCCCTTAACATGTGCACCGTAATCATAGTACATGCTAAGTGTGGAGTGCAATGAGTCCATTTTATCTGATCACATTTCAATACAAATTAGATTCAATTTAATCACATTTTCTCCCCTTATCCAAAATGTTAATCCCTTGATATTTTGGATATCAATTGGTTAAACGTTCGGGGACAAAATGTTACATAATATCTAACAGGAACATTTTAATGGTCCCCCTCAATTTTTGAGGGTTTATAAGACAGTGCTGAGTACAATAATTTGAAAATTTTGAATTCACTAAGAAAATTTTAAAAATTTTTGTACTCGAGCACTCCTTAATATCACCATAATATCTATACTACATATACACAAATTCACAAGTTTTAATTATTCAC
>BQNB010113596.1:0-21907 GCA_026074375.1 Tanacetum coccineum
GATCTCCTTCACCTTTCCTCTTTTCACCCTCAGAAACCTCATCAGTCTTGTCTTGTATTATTTGTCCTATGAGCTGATAAGCCATACGAACAACCTCATCAATACCAGCAGGCTTTGATGATGTCACATCGCCACGTATATTCTTCGACAACCCACGAATATACTGCTCCACCTTCACCTGCTCAGGCTCCACCATTCTAGGACACAACAAGGCCAATTCATGGAATCAGTTTGTATACCCATCAATATCAGTCCCTTTTACTTCAAGTTGTACAATTCTTGCTCCAGCCTTTGCAACACACTTCGAGGACAAAATTCCTCGGTCATCTACTTTCTCGCCTCAGTCCATGGAGTACCATTAGCAGCATCAATACCCTTGGAAGCAATCCTTCCTTTTCACCAAGTCAATGCACGACCTTGGAGAGTAGCAGTTGCAAATTTCACCTTATCCCTTTCCTTGCAATCACTGATTCGAAACACACATTCTAGTTTCTCAAACCACTGACATAATACCACGACACCTTCGGTGCCTTTAAAAGGGTGTGGGTCACACTTCATGAATGTTATGTAAGTACACCCAGTAATTTCGGGCGCTGCCGGTCTGGCTCCACCAACTCCAGCACCACCGGCTCCAGCACCACCGGCTCCAGCATTACCGGCTCCGCGATTCATATTTGCCACAAATTCAGCCAAATTTAGAAGAACAACACAACATAGAATTAGAACCAAAAGATAGTCATTTCATTAATCACAAACAAGTAACAAGTTGCATTGTCATACATTCACTACCGGCTTTAGCACCACCGGCTCCAGCACCACCAGCTCCAGCACCACCGGCTCCATCACCATCGGCTCCACGGTTCATATTTGCTACAAATTCATTCATAGATACGGTAACTTGATCCTTAATAATCTCGCGCATACGAGCCTCAGACATAGCTTTTGGCGGCATGATCCTATTACAACACAAATCAAACCATAATGAGTATTCATTCGATGATTGTATTAAGCAAAAGGAACAATTTAGAAGAAACAAGAAAAGAAAGGTAACAACAACACAATGTAGAATTAGAACCAAAAGATAGTCATTTCATTAATCACCATCAAGTTACAAGTTGCATTGTCATACATTACATGTCACCATCTAATGCTATACAACTCTAAAAGACTAGTTCTACTAACTGACATCGCAGTTTAGTTAGTGATTTACAAAAGATACTACAAATGATAAACTAATCTACTAAGAGTCACTAGGTGGTCCACGTGGCTCAGAAGATCCCTTGCTCCCATCAGAAGTAGAGTTCTTCGATTTCTTTCTCGGAAGCTCGGTATCCTCATCATCAGATGGCGGCTTCGGAACAGCCCTAATACGAACCATATCCAAGTAAAACCTCTTATTCCACACTCGGTACTCATGCAACCTCCTCTCAGCAGTATCACGTTCCATACAAGCCCACACTAACTTAGTCTCAGTCTCAGCCAATCTTTTCTTCAATGTGGCATTCTCCCCGCTCTCCAATACCGACAACCTCTTGAGAACATTACCTAAAGCACGTTCGACATTCTCCAAATCATGATTAAGTAACTCCCTTTCTTTCTCCCCGATTTTATTCTTGGATTTGAGAAGAGCAATCTCAGTTTGACATGTACCCAATTCAGCCTCCATGACTCTAGCTTGTGCACGTGACGCCTCTAAATCACGCCTTAAGGCCCACGGTGCTAATCCAACAACATGAGATGAGTTACGAGCAGAAGATGACTCTCCTACCTCATATAAGCCCCTCAGAAAGTCACGAATAGCATAAGGCTTTTGGGTAGAAGTCCCAACAGTATCCTCGGGTGCAACATCAACCTCGGGTGCAACATCAACCTCGGGTGCAACATCAACCTCGGGTGCAACATCAATCTCCTCGTCCTCTGACTTAGAATCGAATGACACATCTCTAGGTGGCGGGTTTTGTCACCCTCACTCGAGCGGGTATCACTCAGCATCATCCTCGAGCTCACTATCATATTTCCTCGGGTTCCTCATCGGGATTTCTTCATGGATCTTCTTTAGGAGCCTCACTCGTCATAATCAACCAAATCCCAATATCGTCAGGGAATGTCAATATTTCGTTTTAGGATATGGATATCTCAACTGGTTTGCTGGGAACAAACTGGGTTCACTTCGGGAATAGCTTCGTTTGGCTCGTTAAGATGATTAGGGTTCTCCATGACAATCTGCGTCGTATAAATATCTCGTATTAGTATTAAATTATTACATATTTAACATTTATATTCAAATAAATGAAAATTTCATATTATAACGTATATATATTTTTCCATATATATATAGATAAATAAATCCTTCTCATTCTTGTCCATCGGTAATTTGGAGATTTCGCTTGCACAGTTATAGTTAAAAGATTTCAAAAATCCTTTTGTTCATTTCTTTTTGAAAATCTTTTGTTCTCTATAACTTAAGCTCTTGATACCAATCTGTAATACCCCCATTTTAATCGATATCAGCGAAAGGGTCAATTGGGGTGCTACGTCATAATATAACAACTCAAGCATAGAAAACGACTCGAAAAGAGACGTTTTTAAATACATTCATTCGAAATAAAAGTTTACATCATAGGTCCCAAATTGTTTCATAATTCATACAACATTTTTTTAAATCATCTTCGAATGACTTTTATTTAATGGGCCTTCAAAACATTTAGGTTCCCATAAGCGACAACCAAAATCTCCATTGCCGAATTACCTTCAAGGACCTGAGATAAAACATGCTAAAAGTCAACAATAATGTTGAGTGAATCCATAGAGTTTATATATATATATATAAACAATAAAAATTTTCCGAACACAAGTATCAATTCTCAAAATTCATCAGGATATAACGATGTGGATCAGACAAAGTTATAGGGGGATTATTATAAGCCTCATGACATCAAACCTTACCATAAAATCAAAATAGTGCCCACTATACACCCTCGCTATGAGTGCATATTATTATTTTAATATGCAATCCGTACGGTTTTCAATGTTCCCGACACAAGACGATATAGTAGTCGTCACGGCCTTGGAAGGTGGTTAGGCCCTCCAAATAGTACTATTCCATGTATAAGAGTATGCCATTACCCGACAATTAACAATTCATGATTTCTGCGGGTCTTTTATCTAGCGAGTTAGGCTAACTTATAATAATCAAGGCTACTAGCATACATTCGGGTTCCTTGTGTTCTATTTTAAAAAACAAGCATGTTATCCCCCTCGCGGGTTTATAAAACAATTAAAGTATAAAAATGCGAGGCTATAAACTCACTTAGTGAGGTCGGAAGGGAATAGCGATGAAATGAAAAACTTCGGGAGTAGTCAATCAACCAAGACCTATACAAATTGTAATGGGTCTTAGGTTTCTAGTCGATCAAAATCAATGATAATTCATAAATTAAATAAGTATATGTATACATGTAGTTTATATGATGATCATGCTCTTGCAACATATTTATTTCACACTTAGAGTTTTCTAGGTTTTTATTAATATGTTTAGTTATTCGCCACTTACTACTATTATTCTATTTCGTCAAAAAGCCCAATAGGCCCATTAAGCAAGCCTATTAAGTTATTAAGTTGATATTATCACTCAAAGACCAGGTCCTAGCCCAATAGTTAGGTCCAAGTGGATTGGGCCTAAAGCTAAGTCCATAGAGTCCAATTTGTTACATTGGGCCTAGTGGCCCAATAAGGCCTTATGGCTCATTTAAGCTTATATATGACTCTTGTTATAATTTTTCGGGTTCTCGAGGTCGGGACACTTTTATTATCAGTATGTTAGCATTTTAAAACTTCCAAGAAGTGGGTCCTAGCACCTCGGGTTTTTGTTACAAAAATCGCTTTACATAGTATAGTGTTCGGGTAGTAGTAAATTTTGTATACTTTTATGTTTACAAAACTAGTCATAATTTATAAACCGTAAATGATATGATTGATATATTTATATCCTTAGTTTCATATTTAAGTGTACTTTACACGATCAAATCTATTTTGTTACTTAGTTTAAGTATACTTATACATATGAACAATTTACTACATAAAGGTCAAGTTATAAATTCGGACTGAAATCTCACTTTTACCGTTTTTGACGCCATTTTCAAACCGTAAATAGTTGGTTGACCATCCAATTGATTCAGAACCTACATGATTTTATATAGGTCTCATAGTCTTAACTTTTTAACCAACTCAGTCCGTAAGTGTTACTTTTTATACCATCTATACATCAAGGTCAAAATCCACTAGTTTTGGTATTTTGACCATAACTTACCCAATTTTTACTTTCTAGTGGTGATCCAACTTGCCAAGTGTTCATAAGAGAATTATCTACAACCTAGGGTAATCAAATCCATCATCCAACCTATTGAAAAATGCAAATTCTACTGTTCATTATAGCCCATAAATTTTATGATCATTTTACTTGTTTTAATGGTCATTTTAGCTAGTAGATTCATGCACACATCACCCCATTCAACTCTTGATCATCATATATCATACAAGTACATATACAATTGGAAATCAAAATAAAATGATAACAAAACTTATAAAGTTTTACCATAATAAAAATGATGATGATGATCTAATGATCAAAAGAAATATACAAGACTTCAACTTTAAGCTTTACCTTCACCCAAAATAATTTTTGACCCTCATTTTCTTTACCGAATAGACTTTATAAAAACTTGTATAATCTCAGCCCCAACTTGTATATAATCTTCCTTGAAAACCTCTTTAAATCACCTCCAAAATACAAGGGTTATACTTGGATATCATCTTTACTAGTGTGCTTATTATTTGTTCTTTGAATTTTTTATGGAATTGGTGATTTTGGTGGTTTGTGTGGCGTCTAAAGGAGAGGGAGGGAGCAAGTATGCGGAATTTTTGGTGTATTATGACTTGTGTGTGTGTGTTGATGGTCAAAATAGGCCTTATATATGCTTTAGACCAAAGTGCCAAGTGTTTAGGGTCATGGCATGAATCAATGCCAAGGGGACACCTCCCCCCTTGGTGTATCCTCCCCTATGGGGTAAGACTTAAGTGGGTTGAGTTTTTAATTTAGTTAAAAACTTGACCCACAATTTGTAAATGCGGGTGTTGTCAAAGTCCAATATTTAAAAAGGTACTATTTGTTGTCGTTTTTCGTAAAATGTAAAAATAGTACAAGACATGAAAAATAAAAACGAATGCAACAAAATTATATCTACGGCATTTTGAAAATATAAACGTCAATGCTTAATGTAGCATTTTCCGGTTCCTCGTAAATGTTACGTAAATTACAAGTGTAAGCCCTAATTTTTCTCGGTTAGTCAAGAGTTCATATCTCAACATAAAAATGAAAATTATAATTAATACTCGAGAATAAAATAACGAACTGAAATTGACGGATTGTCACACAACAGTTGTAACTTTGGCACCCAAGTCATCTCAACAGCATTAACTTTTGCCTTGCAGTTGTAATTCTCTGCTTAACAGTATTAACTCTGTCTTCAATAATTATACAACAACATGCCTCTATTCATCACAAGCACACTAGAAAAGACTAGATAGACATGTGGGAATTCATGAGGATCCATATTTATGCATAACCCATGAATAAAAGTTAAAAATTGTGATCCAAGATCATTAACTTTCTCTCAAGCATTTCTTCAAAGGTGAAGCATTCAACATCATATATTCAATATGCTTTACCTGCATATGTTAGTCCATAGCAAAAAAATACAAGATACAAAGTATTTTCTTATTGACAGCATAAAGTATGACTAACAGTTTTAACAAGCAGTCTTAAGTATAACTAGCAGTTGTAATTATACTTAGCAGTATTATTTGAGAAAACTAACAGTATTAAACCTTTACAAAACTTTTACAAAAACATAAAGAGAAATAGACATTTAAGGATTAAGCATTCCAATACTTGAGACCAAGTACTGAAATCTTCCTGCATCAAAACCTTTTGTAAGAAGATCTGCAACATTATAATCAATATGAGTTTTACCCATTTGTATTAACTTTTTAGTATTGCAATCTCTTATAAAATGATGCCTAATCTCTATATGTTTTGTCTTAGAATGTTGAACAGGATTTTCAATAATGCAGATAGTACTGTTATTGTCAATATTAATGACAGTGTTCATGAAATTATACCCATAATCTAGCAATTGGTTTTGAATCCAGAGTACTTGTCCACAGCAACTAGCAGTAGCCACATATTCAGCTTCAGTTGTAGAAGTGGCAACCACAGTTTGCTTCTTACACTGCCAAGATATCAACGTGTTTCCCAAAAACTGACATCCTCCAGTTGTAGACTTCCTATCTTGAGTTGCTTCAGCATAGTCACTATCAGTGTAAGCAACCAGTTCAAATGGAGAATCCCTAGAATACCAAAGGCCTAAAGTTGGATTGCCTTTCAAGTATCTAAAAATTCTCTTGACTGCTAAGAGATGAGATATCTTTGGAGTAACTTGAAATCTAGCACATGCACATACTGCAAACATGATATTTGGCCTAGTTGCTGTGGATAACATCAAAAGACCAATCATGGATCTAAGAGATGTACTTCAAACATCATCAGCAATCTCATCCTAGACAAAGGTTTTTCCATGATCAATGAGGAGTTGAAGAGACTTCAAATCTGATGTAGTTGAATTTCTTCAAAATCTAGCTACATATTTATCTTGATTGATAAATATTCCATCTTCCTTTCTTTATACTTGTAATCCTAGAAAGAAAGTATGTTCTCCCATAGATTCATCTGAAAGTTATATTCATTTACTTTCAAATCAGTACATAACTCTTGTTTGCTAGAGTCAAGATAATGTCATCGACCATAGACATGACAAGTAAACTATCCCTTTTTGCTTCTTGATAAATAATGTCTAATCTATCTTGCCTCTTTTAAACCCATTTATCAACTGGTAGTTAGCCAAAGTTTCATACCATGCTCTTGGTGCTTGATGCAAACCATAAAGTGCCTTGACCACCTTGTAAACTTTTTCTGTTGGAAGGTCAGGATCTTTAAATCTAGTGGTTGAGTAACATAGACTTCTTTGTTCCATATAAGAAAGCACTCTTTACATCCATTTGATATACCAGAAAACCCATAAAAGAAGCATAGGCCAAAAACAATCTTATTGCCTCAATTCTTGCCACAGGAGCAAATACTTCTTCATAATCAATACCTTCTTCTTGTCTATGACCCTGTGCAACTAACCTTGCTTTGTTCCTAATCACAATGCCCCTTTCATCTTTCTTGTTTCTGAAGACCCATTTTGTTCCAATGGCCCTCTTTCCACTAGGCAAATCCACAAGTATCCAAACCTGTTGAAGTTTGAATTGCAGAAGTTCTTCCTGCATTGCTTCCACCCAGGATGAATCAGATAGAGCTTTAGCAATGCTTGTTGGTTCAATCTGTGATAGGAAACAAGCATATAAACAAGTATTCAGGGTATCATGTGTTTTCTGTTCATATACATCACTGAGAAACCCTTGTTCAGAAGTAGGTTTTGTCATTCTTCTTGTCTGAACAGAGGACTTCACATTATTAATTGGGTGATATTTATGAATTCTTGTATTGGGAGTGGTTGGAACTGTATAGGAATTTGTGATGTTCCCTAAATCAACTTCTGGTTCATCTTCATCACTGAAGGACTCAATATGAGTGGCTTCAAGTGTAGAACTAACTCCCATGGTGAACATGTCTTCAGGGCTATCATGTTCATTTGAACTAGTAGTATTAACTGATGGGCCAACAACATTAAGTTTAAGACTACCAGTATTAACATCAGGACTGGCAGTATTAACATGTTGCCCATCAACATTAACATCTTTAGTACTGCTATCATCTGCAAGCCTTTCTTGTTCAGCATTCTCATTATTTGGACCATCTTCAACCTGCTTTTGAGCATCAGCAGCAGTTTTTGGTTCACCATTATCAACATCCTTGGTAGGTGAATCAAAGTATGAAGTATCTTTTCAAATTGCCATCACAATGCAATCTTGACTATTTTTTTCTGATGTACCTGCATATTTATTTGAAATTGTACCTGCAGTAACTGGTACATAGTTCATTGATTGGGTTAGAGAATCAATATCAAACAGCCATTTTGGACCCTTTCCTTCTATCATAGGCTTATTCTCTAAAAACCCAATATGCAAGTTTTCCTCTACCCTCCTGGTTCTAGTGTTGTATACCCTAAAAGCTTTACTAATCAAAGAATAACCAACAAAGAAACCTTCATCACTTTTGCCATCAAACTTGCCTAGACTGTCTAAAGTATTAAGAATAGTAACATGACAACCAAATGGTTTCATAAAACTTAGAGCTAGTTTAAAACCTCTAAAAAGTTCATAAGGTGTCTTGTTATGAGGCTTGACTACTAAGACCCTATTCTGTACATAGCAAGTAGTAGAAACTGCTTCAGCCCAAAATGTGGTAGGTAACTTAGAGTCAGCTAACATTGTTCTAGCAGGCCTTATTAGATGTCCGATTCTCTCTCAGTACACCAGTTTGCTGAGGAGTCTAGCTACACTATTTCTCTTTTATACTTTTTCTCTGCAAAAATCATCCATAACTTTGTTCTTAAACTCTGTTCCATTATCACTTCTGATTATTTTCACTTTCTTATCCACTAGGTTTTCTATTTCTTTGATAAAGTTCTTAAGGATCTCACTGGTTTCATCCTTTGTTGTTAAAAAGAAAACCCATGTAAACCTACTATAATCATCAGTGACTACTAAGCAATACTTCTTATGCATTAAGCTACTTACAACGGTTGGACCAAACAAATCCATATGTAGCATAAACAAAGGCTTAGTAATAGGATTCGGAACTTTGGACTTACAAGAAGCTCTGTGTTGCTTCCCATATGTAGCATAAATAAAGGCTTAGTAATAGTTAGAAAAATGTGTCTTTGATTTAGCACTATGAACTGTTGTTTTGGGGTGAGCAGTATTAACAGGCCTAACAAAATTAAGTGGTGTGAGGCCAGTTTTAAACAAAACTGCTTTTGCAGACATATTCCTATGTACACTAGGGTGTGTGGTTTTGGCATCTACCCTATTGTAATTATTTCTAGATATTATGCCTCTTCTTTGATGGTTATCACAATTAATCTGCAAATGATTAAAACTTCCACATATAAAGCAAGCCTTGTTGTACATCACAAGATCTTTTCCTAGATGATTGGACTTCTATCCATTCCAATTCCTCTGATTCCCCCTAGGAGATTGTGATCTATACATTTCTGCATACCTAACTAACTTTTTAACTGGTTTTTCATGATTTTTAGGTTTTGTGGACTCTACCTTTTTATTAACAGGAAAAACAGTTTCTTTATCAACATTAAGTGAAGATTCAACAAAGTTACTTTTGTCTTGTGATACTTGTTCTTCTACCAAAGACTCATCAGAATTTTCCTTAGAATTATCTGATTTTTTATCACAAACAACATTAGACTCTTGCTTACTATTCTCAGGACCATAACCTTTGAATTCAGGTTCTTTGAATTCATCAAGACCAGAATAAGACAGATCAAGTTTTTAGGTCTATTATAGATTAAAGGATGAGGTGGAGGAACTGCACTATACCCCAAACCAAATATTACTTTTGTTAGTTATCTGACTTCCTAACAACTGATCTAAGCCTTTTGAGGCCTTATCAAATTTTCTCAATTTTAAATTCAATGCCATCTTTTTCTTGCTTAACTTTTTCAAACTTACTTTTAAGCACATTTATTGCATAGTCTTTACAAGCTACTTCTCTTTTAAGAACTGCAACTTCTTCACTAAAAAGAACCTCATTCTTTCTATATGTGATTAGTGGATTCTTCTTATGTTGCTAAACTACTTTTTATAAGTAGTTGCTATAATTCAGTTTGATTAAGCAAACAATTCCAAATCATCACACTGTTTCTTAAGAGTTTCATAGTTTTTCAGACAAGTTTTAGAGCAAGTTTTATCAGTGTATACCTCTGAGTCTGAAAATGCCATTAGAGCCATGTTTGTCTGAACTTGTTCTTCTGCCATGTCACTCCAATCAAAACCTACACCATCTATAGCCAACATTGCCTTTGAAGATGTGTCTTCATTGTTTCCTTGCTTCCTGGTGTTGTCTTGATTTCTGAACTGACCTTCCTTGCTTCTTGGTGCTCTGCACTCCCTAGCAAAGTGTCCCAACTTATGACAGTTGTAACACTCCACCTTAGATTTATCATACCCAGCAATGTCATTAGCATTAATGAAAATCTTCTTGCCTGTCCTCTGATAGTACTTCTTTGCCCTCACACTTAGCAAAGAGAGCTGCCACTTCAGGTCCATTGCTTCCAAATCATCTTCATGAATTTGCTCTAAGTCCTGGTGTAGGACATTAGAACCATTAGGATTTTCAACCATGAAAGCATACACAGTATTATCACTGACACTTGCAGTACAAACTTGTGGACTGGCAGCATTAACACTAGGGCTAGCAGCACTAACTTGTGGACAAGCAGTGTTAGCATCATTGGTACTGCTAGTGCTTGGTGCAGTCATGAAGGCCAAGTTTTGACCACCACTAGATGTACCAACAGTTTTCTTTACCTTTTGTTCAACAATTTTGAAATTGTTGTACAAATCATCTATACTCATAGTCTCAACCTCAGGCTTATTCATCCAAACAACTACATGAGTGTTCCACTCAGGTGGTAAGCTGCTTAAAAATTTTAAGTTTAAGTCTTCTTGGGCAATGATCACACCCAAGATAGCAAGCCTACTGACTATCTTCTGAAGCCTATTGAAAATAGAGTCAAGAGACTCTGCACTTGTTGCACTGAAATTCTCATACTGTTGCTTCAAGAGAGTTTTCTGAGTTTTCTTGGTAGCTGCATTACCTCCAAATCTTGTTTCAATGGCAGCAAACATAGATTTAGCATCTGGATACTGACTGAATGTTAGTTGATGTTCATTTGGAAGTGCCATGAGTAACAAACCCCTAGCTTTGACATCATTCTTTTTATTTGTCTTCTCTTCTGCAGTTGCAGGTCATCTTTGTAACTGTAGTACCATTCTCCTGTACTGTTTGTAGTACTGAGACCCATGAATCACCATTTTTTATGACTTCCCAGAGTGCATAGTCTTGGATCTGGAAGTACTGCTTAATCCTTATAACCCACATCTCATACTCACCTAGTTTGAGTATGGGAAGTTTTACAATAGGACCACTATTTATAGATTCAAGCTCCATGTCTTCTAGTTTAAAGTTTCTCAAAGCAATGGCTCTGATATCACTTGTTGATCCCAATCCTTGATCGATTCCTTAGATTGTCTAAGGTTTACCTTAATTTGGATACACATCCAAAAATAGCTTGTAGTAGAAACTTGTATGTATCTTCCAGTGTATGGGAATCTACACCTAACAAACCTAGAAAGTTATAATGAATGCCACAGTAAACTCTTGAGAAACAAAGATATAACCAAACGCTCCAATATTATTAGATTGATAATACGAGTACTCTTCACTAGTACTAGGGTTTACAACCTTAAAGCTTTCAGATAACATGAAATATGCAAAAATATAAAAAGATATCTAAACTAATGCCATGAGCTCATTTTAGCCTAAGGAGTCCTAGTCGGCTAAAATACAATCCTAAGATATCTTAATCTTATATAAACCTACACGACATCTTTTAAATAACTACCAATCTTATAACATTACCCAACACTCACAAATTCACACACAAGTCTACATTATCTCCAACCAAACAATATCTATTTAAAGATCATTATCACTATCACTCGACATGATGCAACTTTGACAACTATAAACACCCACCCCACTACCATCCCCTAAGTTGTAGTCAATACTAAGACACTCAGTCACTAATATATCACTCCCAAATAATCTAAACTTGTACTTCAGTCTTACCCATTCACTACTTCCCCTCTAACTACATTCAACAATTTACGTCTACCCCACCACATCAAATATATATACCCCATCCCCTACCATCACGAACCCCTCTTCCTGTCCCTCCATCCACACTACCTCACTACAATCACCACCCTACGTAATCTCAGTCGATTACATCTCATCCCCCCCACCAACAACTAAAATATCTATCCCATAACAGCCATGCGGCCACTAACATCCACTCACGCGCCAACGCTAGTCACCAGATGTAACAGCACATCTCAGACTACTACTCAAACTACCCCCAAAATCTCACTCAAAACATACCTCCGTCATGATTCTTACTAAGTCATAATAATACCCTACACCAGAACAACTAAACACCAAAATAAGTACCAACCCTCAATCATCCCACAATCATCAAACTTAATCAACACGTTCCAAAATAACCCACACGAAATTGACTACCCTACTGCCCCCCACCCTTAGACAACATTGTACACCTCAACCCCCTCTCCATACAACATAAATACTTTACTCTAGACGTCCCTCCAGTCAATACCAAAATTGTGCCTGTCATACCCGCGATTCCACTATAAACCAACACTTCTACTCCTCACAACCTTAGGTTCGATATAGCGAGTACGAACGTGACTTCCTAAATCATCCTACACTACCCCTCACAATGTACGCACATCTAATACTACTATGTTGTACTCCCACACAACCGTATCCACCAACAAAGACAATACACCCATTACTCACGTCGTTCAATCACCTATCCGACCACAAATATCCCCTCCTAACTAAGAGCAAACAATAGTAGACAACCCCCCCCACCCCTCTCTCCCCCATCAATATCTCGACACAGAGTAATCAACGAGCGCCAATCCGCCATCACTGCCCCAGCAACCAAGAACTCTGTCCAAACATATTCAGGGAAGAAGACATTGATCACCCCCGGTGTTTCCCCTTACGCTGTGTAGAAACGCCCTCACAAACAATGACAAACACCTTAACATTCTGTTTCAGCGATAATTTAATGGTCCTCCACGGTGGTTGTTGCACACCAGTTGCACTCAGCAGACTGAGCGGCCATGCTAAGATACCAGAATCACTTGGGATTAGCTGAAAACATGAACATGTGTGTTGCCAGCGCTTATTCACTGTTGACGAAACTCACTCCTGCTGAAGGACTACTCCACACACATCCACGATCCGAAGAATCGTCTATCCATCTCACTCAATCCCCTTTCCTCTGTCCAGCCCCACCACCGCCCACCCCCCACCACTACACATCGCTGTATCACATATGAGGTGAGTGATGTAAGTTTTCATGAGCTTGAGCGCTTTTTGTTTTGTTGTTTGCGATTTTAGACTTTCGTATTTACCTAATTTGTGGCCGGGATACAACTATTGCGTTTTTTTTCTCTATTATATATATTTATATTATACTAATTACTTACCCGTGTTAACCTGCGGTTAGTATGGTGTCCCCTCCAAAGAAGAAAAGCCAAAAAGGCAAAGAATAAAAATAAAGATACAAAAAAGATAACACCAGACGGGGCCTAATGGCAAGAGAGTAAGGTAATCACACACCAACCCCCACGACCGCCCACCCAAGCCCCCACCCCCCCCCACCCCATGACTACGTCCCGCCCGGCAGCGAGGCCCCCCGCCAGCCCCCGCCCGACCCCGACAGCGGCCCCCCGCACCTCCCCCCCCCCCACCGGCCCCCGCCCGCGCCTTGGCGTAAAGTCCAGTTCCCGAATAGTTTTACTCGGTAAGTAACGCTATTAACTTCAAGTAAGTAATGATTAATGCGTATAATATACTCCAGTTAGTTACCGGTTGTCCCCTCCTAAAGAGAATGAACAAAAAGAAAGAACACTCCCGGGCAGTAGTAATGTAGTAATGTAAAGTTTGTACTCCCGTTACCGGTGTCCCCTTCAAGAACCACCGGAGATGGCAGAGATAGTTAAGGTAGTTTAGAGTAGTTTTATTGCTATCAGTTCAATTAGCCTAAGCTAATCCCGAAATAATTCACTATGTAAAAGTATGATTTGTGGACCAAAAATGAAGTCAAATAATGTATCCCATAGCGAATCTATGCTAATAAGTATGTAAACCATTCGTAAACAATCTGTAAATGCATTTGTAACACAGCATGTTCTCACCCGAATATATGTGAAACAGTTAAAAACATGGGTGCTACAAATCACAAAATCTTTTGAAAACAATTCAACTTGTTATAAGATAACAAATATTAAGATTTTGTAGACAAGCATGTATCCCATCGGGGTTATTATATAAAACATTCAAAAGATTGAAAAGCGAGGCTATGAACCAACGATGCGTACATCGTTACCACGAAATCATACATATTTTTATATGTATACATACATGTATACATGTGATGAGAAATCCACTTGCGCGTCTTTAAACCTTAACCCTTAGTATATTATTTTTATATATACTATTTTTCGTTCAATCCTAACTTATCTCAATATTTACAGAAAGTTACTATTTTTAGACTCCCCGTTTTTAGAACCGAATAATGATCTTAAAACTATTAATTGAAATAATATATTAATCGACCTTTGATTTTTGACCCGCTATGTCTTAATTTTAAAACTGACAATCCTCGCGGCAAAGTAAAATGTCATTACGAACAACTTTCATGTTTCGCCGAAGGGCTGAAACGGACTCGAAAGTGATCAAATCATTTAATTAATAAATCTGCCATTTTTAATATTTATTAAAAATAACCTATTTTTCTACTAAAGTGTATATTTCGGTTTCTTTCCGGTTTCTTCGTTATTTGAACTTAAAAGTCCCGTTTTATATCAAAACATCCGTAAAATTATAATTTGTTATATTTTGTAAATCAAAATATAATTTATCAACATCTCGATTCCCGAATCTTATGTTTCGATTTTTGATATTTATTATTCGGTATAAAAGGTGTCAAGGTCCATTTTTGGTCCAACTCTCGTCTCAGATATGTCCAATATCACTTTCTTATTTTTATAAATCTTCCGTGTTAATTTTTATTCGTGTTTTACTTAGCGAGCAGTTATTTATTGTCCTAACAAATTTAAATTTTCCAATTAAAATACAATGATAAACCAAATATAAAATATATATTTTCGCGTTAATTAAACTCACTTTATTTTGGTGACAACACACTCAAACGCGACGCATTTCAGTTGCAAACCCAAACCAACCCAAACAACACGACGCTCCGGCTGCCCTCGGCTGTTGTTCGCAGGCCAAAAACTCAGCACTCACCGACTGTATGGACAATGCCCAAACGACCCTCTTGTGCGTGCCTGGTGTTAAGCCCATACCACCCATGGGCTGTTTTGACAGCCAAACGCACCCTTGTGCGTTTCTGTCTAAACCAAACGCACCCTATATTCGGTGATAACCACAAGAACCAAACGCCCCTTTGTGTTATAACCCAACCCCGACAGCCCCTCGGCTGTCCCGGCTTTTCGACAGCCAATCAAACACCCCGCGGTGTTATAATATCAAATCCAAACGCACCCCCTTTTTGGTATTAAAAGCCCGAACAAACCCCCCCCCCCCCCTGCTTGTCATAAAAACAAACGGACCCTTTCTTGGCGGTGGTAAACGTACCCCCGAGCCCGACCCGGCTGTTTAAGCCGAACAAACCCGGAACCAAAACACCTTGTGGTGGGGGTTGGGCTGTCACGCAAAAAACACCCCTTGGGTTTTATAATACCAACCAAACACACCCTTATCGGGTGTTATCATAACCAACCCCCGAACAACCCAACCCCAGGCTGTGAAAAACACAAACCAAACGATAACACTCCCTAATTTTGCTAGCCCCTACTCCCGGCAGTTCACATAAACCCATACGCACCTTGTTGGTTGGTGACAACTTCCACCCGAAACCAACCCCCTATGGCAGTTATAAAACCACCCCTACGAAACGCACCCTTGTCGCGTGGTGGTCACAGCCAAACGCACCCTACGGCTGTGAACCCACAACCCGATGCACCCTTGTTGTTACAAACCAAACGACCCGGCTGCCAACCCAATAACTCGGACCAAACCCCACCACTTAGGTGGTGAAACCGAAGCCAATACGTACGTCCGTTGGAGACTAATATAGCCGAACCAAACCACCCCTTGGTGGTGGTATTCACCACAATAGAAACCCATATACAAACCCGACGAGACAACCCCCCCACTGTCGATGAACCCCGGCGCTCCCAACACACCCACATAGTTGGTGGGGTATTAAAACCACACGCACCCTTCTCTTTTTATAACAACCAAACGACCTTCGTTGTTTTATAAACAAAACCAAACGCACCTTCTTCGGGTGGTGGTTGTGATATGATGATGGTGGGGTGTTGGTAGCCGGCTGTGGTTGCCGGAATAAAAGGGGCCGCGGCGCGTGGAGGCGCGTGTATATGGGGATCGGGTAGATCGTTAGGTGGGGAGTAATTTTGGTCTTCGCCGGATATGTCCGCCGGAAAAGTTTTCCGGCGGCTGTGCTACAGTGGCCGGCGGTGGGAGGTGGTGGCCGGAGAAGATGAGTGGGAGAGAGAGTGAGATGTATAAAATTTTTGTGTGTGTGTGTATTATATGTAGATGGAAATGAAAGATGATATATATGTTTTATATATATATAAAACCAAAGTGACAAGTTAGGATAGTTGAGGGGTTATATTGTAACATTTTTATTATACTTTTATAAATATCGGTTCGGGACTCATTTGAGCGGCTTAACGGATGATTCAACGCATGAAACTTGCGCCATTGTTTTTTCTGTTTTTTTAATCATTTTTTTCTGATAAAAATGTAGTATTTATCTGTAAGATTTTATAAATATTTTATAACATCTTAATAACATATCCGTTATTCATTTTAATTGAACGCGTTTTCGCTCGTCCCGAAATAAAAATGATTTTCAACTCGAATAGTCGCGTTTCAAAAAGACGCTTAGAAATGTGAATTAATTTATTTAATATTTTTATTATAATAATATGATAACTAAAAATACATTTAATTGTTTTTGTGTGTCCGCGTTTGTATATTGAATCGAATAATGTTTGCGTTGCTGTTTTAACCTTTTCGGCTCGTTTCCATGTCTCGGGGCTAAAAACTCAAAAAGTTGACAGGAATATCATTTCACATCAAATTGCTTTAGAGTCCGAATCGTGAAAACGTGATCTAGATGATCGTTCTTATAAGTCAAGCCAGACCCTAAAAATCAAAGATTGAAATCGTCATTCAAAATTCGAAAATTCTCAGATGTTACAGTACCTACCCCTTAAAGAAATCTCGTCCCGAGATTAAATTTTGTGCTATCGATTGTGGTGATACGAGGCAAGGTTTTAATCTGGATAAACTGTTTTAGCCGAACGATGGATACTTTCTTCAGCAAGATTCGATGTTTCGAACTTCTCAACAAACCAAAAGTAGGCTAAGTTGACCAGGCTTATAATCCATTCAAGGAAGATATTTTAGAAAAATTATCGTCACACGTTTTATGATCGATTATTTAACACCATTGGTATCGGCTCCCTTACTCCGAACATCTGTCCGTTACTCTGACCCACAATAATGTTTGCTTTGTCGCATGCTCACGCTTTGCTTCTTGTTGTTCATTGTTTGGACTTCGACAGGTCACCCAAAACAGTGTACTCTCACTCAAGCTACGCTCAAACTGCCTAGTTTTGGCCCCATAAGTTACTAGATGTACCGCGACCTAAGTCTTCCTACTAGTGGCCCGAAATGAATAGTCCAACTATCTGTTTCGTCGATAGGTGTTTATCTCGTTTAAGGGGAGTTGCATTACCTATTGGATAAAGTTGTATCAGTCGGGACCGCTCCAGGACCCAACAGTAGCGACCATAACGTCAATACTATAACAAATGGTGACGGGATATTGCACTCAGTCTGTTAGCTCCACAGACAGTTCGTGATTGCAAGGACTTGCAATGTCATAAGTAATAACTTAAGAGTGAGATAAGGTAGCTCCAAATGAGGCCTTAAGATTTTTCTGAGTAGTAAGACACGATTGTGTCTCTAGACCCTTTTAACGGATTCTGATGATTATCGATTTCAGGTTCATACTCGTGTCATATCGGATACCATTAAGCCCACTCATTTATAATTTCTTATTTACATAAAGAAGCGTCCAAATTTATGTAAGTAAGAAATGATAAACTTATGGTTCGGTGATTTATAATTTATTTATTTAAATGAAGAGGCGTCCCAATCCTTTTAAATAAACAGATTATAAATCATCCTACTTAATAATTCCCGGTGCAATACGCGTACTCTCATAACCTTCAAGGTGGTTTGACCATGAGATGCATAGTAAAGTGTGTTCTACGTGTATTGTACGAGTGCTTTAAAACTCCGTCATTGGAAGCGGGGAGTAAAAACTTGCCAGGCGAGATCAAATAGCGTATTCAGATAATTTACGAATACTCGGTTAGAGTAAAAAACAAGGTTACAAATCTCTATGAAGAGTCAACTTAGCGGATTTTACATCCATCAAATTCCTCCTAATTACAGTCCGCCTTATACAAGACTGAATACTTAGATTTCATACACAATCCGTGGAAACAGAACTGTGACGGGCTTTGTTAAACTTGCCAATTATCATATCGATCCTCCATATTACAAGCTCCCGCCCTATACAAAACTTGTAATATATTTAGCTTCCTAACATTAATTCCCATGTAAACAAAATTATGACGGTTTTATCTCCGCGTTAATACCATCTATAGTCTAAAAGCTTATGAAGAAAAAAATAATATCCTTAGAGACCATTGTTTAACTTACAATGTCTGAGGTATAATTGAGACCATTGTGCATCCCACAATGTCTTAAAAATATTCTGGTATTTATATAATCTCTTATATAAATAAGCGTACGATATACGCGAAAAGAATGCAAACATATACATTATATATATGTATGCCACGTAAGCATCTTAATGAACACGTTATGTAAGCCACATAGCAAGTAGTGAGTATGCACTTTGAAAAGCAGTTTGTTGTGATGCAATTATTTGTGAAAAGGTTATAGTCTAGGGTAAAAATATGCCAACCTAGTTCTCTATATCCATTGATTGATACCAATCTGTAACACCCCAAAAAATCACTACAAGCTATCGGGAATACCAAATGGGGTGTTACTTCGTACTACACAGCAATAGATACAATGAGACACCGACCTCTAGGTGTCGTTTGAATAATAAATATGTTGATTTAATAAAAATCCTGAATTTTAATAATACATTAGTCCATAATTTGTCCATCACAATGAAAAGCTGTGAATGTAAAGCCTCCAATGCACATCAAAATAGTACCAAGCATCCTAATGCAACTGAGAAAAAACTTGCTTAAAAGTGTCATCATTTAAAGTTGGTGGTTCCTAGGATTAGTTTAAAATATGACATGATAAATCCAATGTATATCCCAGTACTATGAAAAATCCCAAAGATTTATAAAGAATGCATAGACACATTTGATGTCACCAAACGTACCTATCTTATCTCAAGGATGTTATAAGAATATGCATGACAGATGTAATGTACCCACAATGTTCCAAGTATGTATTGTGTGTGGGGGCCCTGTGTCCCCAACACTTATCCGACATGTTTACTAACGGTATTTAAATGTTCGTTTACCTGGTGGTAGCTAATCACCCGAAGGGGGTTTGTCCACTCCCGAATAGATCTATACTGTTCGTTTACCAAGTGATCGCTTAATCACCCGAATCAGGGATCCTGCATCCCGAATAGATCTATTTCATAAACATTCGCGCTAACCTCCAAGTGATTTACAGTTCTGGACGCTTGTGACGTTAGACTTGTATGTACCCTAATTTGGGGCGGTGATACAATTATGCGTATAAATATGTACTCCGTTTCCAGTGCCCCTCCAATGAACACCACTGTGCGAGTAGTAATGTATAATAATCAGTTCATAGCCTAAGCTAATCCGAAATATTTCAAATGTAAAGTATACGCATTGTGTTTTTTCATTTGTGACCAAAAAATGAAGTCAAATAATTGTATCATAGCGCGAGCTTATGCAAAATAAGTATGTAAATACCAATATTTGTAACCATTTGTAAATGCATTGTAAATAGCATGTTCTCACCCAAAAACTATATGTAAAACCAGTAAAACATGGGGCTCTAAACTCACTTGATCAAATCCCTTAAAACAATCCATTGTTTGTTTATAAGATAATGAGTAAGTATAAAATTTGTAGACACGCATGTATCCCCCTCGCGGGTTATAAATAACTTTCAAAAGATTGGAAAAGCGAGGTATGGAATCTCACATTGGTTAAAAGACCACGATCAATTAATCCAATTAATCACAAACTGAAGCTAAGCAACGATCTCGACCCACGACATATATTTATGTCGCACGATTATATATACACGTATTAAATCTGATCAACGATGCGTACATCGTTGTACCACGAAATTCATACATATTTTTATATGTATGCCGTCAATATTATACATGTGAATGAGAATCCACATTGCGCGCTCCATTTTCTTAAACCTTAACCCTTGTAATTTTTATGAATATATATTATTTTCTGTCCAATATAACTTATCTCTAATATTTAAAGAAAGTTACTATTTTTAGACCTTCTCGTTTTAGAAAACCGAACTAATGGAACTTTAAAACTATTAATTTAAATATATATTAACCGACCTTTAGTTTGGACCGCTATATTCAATCTTTAAACGCTAGACAATCCTCGCCGGTAATGTAAAACGTGTATCTTACGAATCGTGAACTTTCGTGTTTCACCGCCCGGAAGGCCTGAAACGGAAAAAACTTTTCGAAAATGCCTCGGAATCTTTGTATAATTAATAAAATCTGTCATGTTTAATATATTTTAAAAATAAATATTTTCCCACTAAAGTGTATTTATTCCGATCCACCCCAGTTTTCTTCGTTATTTGAACTTAAAAGTCCAGGTGTTTATATCAAAACATCCGTATAAATTTTAATTTGTTATATTTTGTAAAAACAAAATATAATTTATCAACATCTCGATTCCCGAATCTTATGTTTCGATTTTTGATATTTATTATTCGGTATAAAAGGTGTCAAGGTCCATTTTTTGGTCCAACTCTCGTCTCAGATATATCCAATATCTTTTAAATTTATAAATTCGTGTTAAAAATTTTATTCGTTTTTACCTTATGCCGCCGCAAGTTATTATTGTTCAACAAATATAAATTTTCAATTTAAAAAACATGAAACCAAATATATTATATTTGTGTTAATTTAAACTCACTTTATTTCCGGTGTCATCACAATCAAATGCACCCGTTTCAGTTGCAAACCCAAACCAACCCAAACAACACGACGCCCCGGCTGCCCCCGGCTGTTTCGCAGCCAAACTCACGCGACGCACCCCGGCTGATGGACAGCCAAACGCACCCTTGTGCGTGGCTGTTAAGCCAAACGCACCCTTAGGCTATTCTGACAGCCAAACGCACCCTTGTGCGTTTCTGTCTAAACCAAACACACCCTTTTGTGTTATAACCCAAACCCCGACAGCCCCTCGGCTGTCCCGGCTTTTCGACAGCCAAACAAACACCCCGCGGTGTTATAATATCAAATCCAAACGCCCCTTTTTGTGTTTCTATACAACCAAACACACCCTTTGACCCAAACAGCCCATTTCGGCTGTTAAACCCTCAACCAAACGCCCCTTTGCGGGCTGTGACAGCCAAACGCACACGCGGCTATGACAATCAAACGCACCCTTTACGGTGATATAAACCCCGAACCCGACGCACCCTTTTTGTTGTAGAACTAAACCAAGCCCGACAACCCAACCCACACGAACACCCCTTTCCCCCTCCCCTCGGCTGGTCCCCGGCTGTTGACAGCCAACACGACACCCCTACGTGCTGTTGTTCTTCGCACGAACCAAACCAAACGTGTCCTATGTT